>JAOQMS010043961.1:0-11012 GCA_027563885.1 Erythroxylum longipes | reverse complement strand
TAAAGAATGAAGTGATGCATTGGATGCTCTCCACTTCTTCTTTCTTTTCATGCATAACCGAAATTGACAAGGTGTAAGAGAGGGGTTCTTGCATTTTTTGGACTCTCTCTCCTTTTTTACATGTGTTAGCCGAAATTTGCATGAGAGGTGTCTCATCTTTGGCTTCTTTCTTCTAAGAAAAATCTCCTCCAAATATTTCTTCTCCTTTTCCACCAAAGGATCTTGTTAACCAAGTTGTCCAAGAAGAACAAGCGGTAGATCGGATTGGTTGAGGATACAACAACAAGGAGAGGATACATTGACAAAGGAAAGGATTTAAAAGCAAGGCTAAAGAAAGAGAGGATAGCACAGCGACGAGTTAAAGCTATAGCAAAAGGAGTCGGTAATATAATCTCCATCTTGTTCTTATGATAATTATTTTCATATACCGTATCATGTTTGGCTTGGCATGTTGATTTGGTTATTTTTCTTCCACTGTGTTTTAATTTCTAAAAAAGTTTTGAAATCTACCGTTTTACCAATCCAACAATTGGTATCAGAGCCAGGTTTATTATGCATGATTTCAATTCCTATATGTGATGCATGGGTTGGCAATTATTTTTTATGTGTTGTATATTTTTATTTGATAGAAATATATATGGTGTATGTTTTGCTCTTTTGGTTGTCCATAGAATTTAAATTTACCATGTAAGATTTCTTCATTTGGTTTGTAACAAGGAGCGTGGTCTATCATCACTATGTTTCCTTCTTGGCTTCATTTTTCTGTTTATTTTGATTTTGTAATGTGCAAATTGATGTAATGATGAAAATGAAGCAGCCATGGATTGAAGAAATGAAAAGGTAATGGTTTTGATGTATCTTTTTGTGTATTGGCATAGTTTAGGTTTTGCGAAAACCAAAATGTTGGATTTTTGTTTCAATGAATCAACTTTCGGTTTTTATGTAAAAAAAAATGCTGGATTTTTGTTTCAATGAATCACGTTTCGGTTTTGATAAAAATCAAAGTGCTGGTTTTTTGTTTTAATAGAATAACTTTTGGTTTTAATGAAAACAAGTACTATTTTTTATTTGACAAATATTCGAATTGATGAGAATCTAGTGCTGGATTTTTTGTTTTTAAAGTGACATAATTCGATTTTGTAAAATGCCATTACACATTTTTTACAAAATGGGTCGGGTCATGTGAATGAAGAGTTCGAAGCGGAAGATCCAAATCCAAGAAAATTATTTTGGGCTTGAAAGCCTTGTAATTTTATTTTTATTTTTTTTGTATTCTAGGATGGACAATCAAAAGTGGCTTATTAGTTCATGAGATGAATGGAAGAATGGGTGCAAATAATATGTGATATTATGTGATTGTATAATATGATGAATGCAAAAATGATGTTTCACCGCTCAAACTTAAGCTCTTACACACAAACCACATGAGGCATATATCACTCATAAAAATTGATCATAAATATGACTTGGTAACTATAAGGAGTGACCATTGAAAGCAACATCTACCTCATATTCAACATACTTAAGTAAACCATTCAACATAACTTTATGACGAAAGACTAGCCATAAACAATGTTTCAACACATATGCACTTCCACCTTGCTACATTTATTTAAACATTCTTTTCTTTTCTTTTTCTTTTTCTTTTTCTTTTTCTTTTCTATTTTTTATGAAAATTAAAAGAAACTATATCAATATGGGAATTTTAATGATAAGACATAAAATAGCATCCCGATATTATAACCAACCCATATGTATATACACTCACACACTTAGAATTTTTATACATCCACAAACTAAACAATCAAAAATGCTCCACTAGCTTTATGGATTAGATAAGACATTTGGTTAATTTTAAAAGCATGTAATGTGGTTAGTACATAAAGAAAGGTATAAAGCTCAAAAGGGCTTACCAAAAGGAAAAGCGTATAATGGGTAGGTTATTTGGATAATGTAGTTTGGAAAAACAAAGAATGCCTAATCATTTCCATTTTAATGCATGTGATAAAAATATGGTCTCAAATAGAAATTCAAGGCAAAATCAGGATGTACATGTCATGAAGGTCACACATTATCAAAAGACAATAAGACTGATATGAATGTGTCAGTCTAATAAGGCTCAAAATCTCACTAGCTTTGTTTACCACTAGTCACTACTCTTCTAAAAATTATGCACATTGACCAATCACAAGAGCAAAAATACATGGTAATGTTACCATGAAATTCTCTATTCAATTCATTCTCTGCTCATGACTATATGGTCTTTGAAGCAATAGAAAACGAGAAAATGTTTGTTTCATTTGTTTTATTCTTTCTCTCATTTTAAATGAAAACTTAAAAAAAAGTATAAAAAAAACAAACCAACATAGAAACACACATGCATATAAAAATTAATTGCATGAATGTAAAGGAAAAAATTTACTTCCTTTGGGTTGCCTCCTAAGAAGCGTCTTTGTTTAGGGTCCCTAGCTCGACTCCACACTTTCCTCACGTGACAAAATTGTGATCTTCAGGTATTACAGTTAGCGCCACTTCTACGCTAGGTTGTTCCAGATAGGGCATTAGTTGATCATCATTCCCATTTAGCATCCTCCTTATCCTCAAACTTTCAATCTCTACTGAGTCCATGCTTTCTTAAAAGATCTCAAATGTCTCTTCACCTTTTTCTTCTCTGTTTAATTCCTCTAACCTACTATGTAAAGGTAAAGAGTTAGTGTAAAAAATAATCACGGACTCTGTTCGCAAGGTTATATGTGCTAAGCTTTACAATTTATAACCTCAGTAAATTCTGCAAGAGCACGGGTCTTTTGCGTAATACCTAAGGCTTCAATACCATGAAGAACGGAACTAGTCCTAAAATCTAACGACAACTAAATTTGCAATACCTAATTAAACAACTACTGCAGAAATTAAAATTAATCAAGAATCAAATATGAAAATTTAAAGTACAATAGAATGAACAAAAGCCAACTCTCACAAATAATCCGAATTTCAACCTAGAAGTGACCAATTGAGAGAAAGCGGGAATTTATTTGAAATTAAAGAAAATCTACCCAATTATGAAATTCCTGACTTAAAGGGCCTAGACGATCCTAGGGTGAATTACTCTCTTTCGAGTTATAATTCTTAACCCTAATTGATAATCCCTAATTCAAATTATGGAAATTGCGATCTCTCAATCTGCAATTGGTCCAAAACCTAAATTAGTTCTAACATTGTCTACTAACCTACCGAGAATCTATGCTCGATCTCTCATTACACGACTCTACAAGTTTGATTCAATTCTCTACCTATCAATTTACCGAACTCTCGTTAACCTAAATCGGTGATTTTCACTGGCTCACCCTCTCAGTTTATTGCCAAGTTATGAAGAATCAAATTGAATCACAATTACATCTAATAAAACACAATCAAATCAACTTTATTAATCTCAAGAATAAAAACCCGAAGGTGAGTCTAGACAGAAAAATCAACACTTAACAACAATATTTCTAATCAATCTCCAAATTTCATACATCAATGAAATCGAAATAAAAACTAGAATATACTGTCAGAATGGATCTCGGAGGTCATGACTGCAGGAAACCACCTGTTCCGGGAAGTACATCGCACCAAACGTGTCTCCGTGCCTCTCTTCCTCCATCTCCTTCCTTGATCGCCAATCTCTCTTTTGCGCAACTCTCTCGGCTCTTTAATCTCTCTAATCTCCTCTGGTGGCTGCTAGGTATTGGTCTATTTATTCTGTAGCAGCCCTAGGTCAAACTCTGGGTTGAAACGGTCTGAAAATTAGCCAAAAATTGAGTTTTCGTGTCAACCCAATGCAAGGCACGATTGTGACCCCACCTGCCACAATCATGGCCGGTATTTTTTCCTTTCTATCACAGTTATAGCTTGAAGTGCACAATCGTGGCTCCTGGTGCACAATCGTGGCCTAGCTTCCTCTGACTCTTCCTCTTCTGTGACAATCGTGGCCTGTGTCTTTTGGCCCAAAACTCTTCAGATCTTCACCGTTCTTCCCTGTTTACCCTGTAACACTAGTGCACACATCAAAGTACCTAAAAATATACAATTTAAGTTCAAAGATTCAAACTAACCCATAAAAACACTTAAGTACAAAAAACTAATCTATTTAAACCCTAATACATACTAAACACTAAATTTAACACAAAATGCATAACAAATTAAAACATCATACGAAACACTACTATCAATATCCCCACACTTAAATATTTGCTTGTCCTTAAGCAAACAAAACAGCAACACCTAACAAAACAAACACACCATCCAATAATGTGACAATGGCTCTAATATTTATGAACTAAATTTAATCTTAGACACACTCATTCAAATTACATCAAATCATTAGCATGCAAAATATCTGTCTAGGGGCTTTGAACTAAATATACAACTGACTTAAGACCAAGTGTTAACCTATTTACCCTTTTTCAATTGTGCCCACACATTAATAATTTTTGGTCCTTTAGACTCGGTAACTGTTCCTAGGTATAGTTCCATGAAACTTCAAGCCATTATAAGTCCGGTAGGTTTTTATTTAAACACAATTTTTATTATTATTTTCTTTATTTATTTTTTTCGAGATTTAGCCTTTTACTCAGAGACAAGCATTTGTGATGAATGTCGATCCAGTTACTCGACTAAGTTGTTTATTAACAATATGGTTAAAACGTCATTATAATCTTTTTACGCGTAGGCACACATTTG
The DNA here is from genome assembly GCA_027563885.1 of Erythroxylum longipes. Lineage (NCBI taxonomy): Eukaryota > Viridiplantae > Streptophyta > Magnoliopsida > Malpighiales > Erythroxylaceae > Erythroxylum > Erythroxylum longipes. Next base: position 6,290 of record JAOQMS010043961.1, on the reverse strand, counting down.
TGATGTGTGTCGATCTGGTTGCTCAACTACATCATATTTTCACTGGCTACTAGCTCTATTCATAACCTGAAGGTTAGTGGAATAGTAATTTTTGAATTAAACATTTTTTTATTTCCTACCTTGTTGCTTTTAGCTATTCGTTTCCATTAAAAATACTAATTGAGCTTCTTAACCTAAAAGGCCTCAAATTATGAATGAATGTGACAATCTATATACTAAATTTACACTAAGTCTTAATTAGGTTGTATATTTATCCAAAGGCCCCCTAATTCACTAATTTCGCAGGCTAATGATTGTTCACAATCTAATAGACCATATCCAAAATTTAAAAAAAATCCACTCAATTTAAGCTATTGACGCATTTACACAATTCACAGCATGCAACCTAATACTATCATACGGTATGCAAAATCACATTTAAAAGAAAAACACAGAATCCCTCCCCACACTTGAACAACACATTGTCCTCAATGTGAGAAGGAAGTGCACACAAACATATGAACGAAGGGTAAACACAAAAATTAAAGTAACAAAGAACAGAAAAAAAATATAAGTAAAAATGAAAGCAAAAATAAAAACAAAAACAAAATAGAACTTAAGGCTAACTTGGAAAAGAAAGAAATGAATGAAAAAATTGGGTTAGACATAAATCCTATGGAGATGGAGGTGGTGATGGCGCTAGTGTTGAGACCAAATCCACCTGACATCAAGAGTGTTTCCCTATCTTATAAGTGATTCAAGAGAGAAAAAGAATTAGCACTCTAAATCGTTCCAAATCGTTCCAAACTTATTTAAGAATTTAAAACAAACCTAACTACACAACAATTTAAATCTACTACTAACAGTGCTAATTTATGGTCATTAGCTTAACCTTCATCCTTTAAAACTCAGTCAGGATCGAAGCTTGCTTCGACCCTTCTCATTCAACATCAATTTTTTAGCTTGTGAGTAAGCTACAAATTGCAAAATAATCAGAAAGACAATATTGATAAAATTATGAAAACCAACAAAGCTCAGTAATGTCCTTTTTTCGAGCAAACTATCAACAAAATAGGGAATAACAAAACTTTCTAAATCTTCCATGGAATCCAACAGTTTGCCCGATAAGAAGGCGAGTTGTTCCTCATTCGCCCTCATCTCCTCTTCTTCTTTACCTTTTTGAACAGATACTTCCATAGCTTCTTCAAACTAGGTGTCTGTTGTCATTTGTTCTTCTTCCTCACATTCCTTAGAAGATTTGAACACATCAATTATCCTGAATGAGCTACAAACCTTCGGATTCTTAATTATATCATTCATGCTGAATATCTCTTCATCATCATCAATCCAAAGGATAAGGTTATTTACATGGACATCTATCTTAGATTTTTCAATGTTCAAACATGGTGTACTAAGATCTGGAAGATAGTATGAGGGGTTTCCATCCTTTCCTTCATCCTTTTTCTTAAGTTTTTGGTCTTCTATAAGGTCGAGATCAGCTTGATTTCTCGCTAGTTTTTCTAGCTCTACCCTATTCCTAATTGTGATAGTCTGACATGGCTCTATTACATTTACTTTCATGCTACGTAGACAGTTTTCCAGACGTTGCTTACAAAATCCCTGGAAAGGTGGCTGATTCAAACCTCTAGATTGTGAATAGAAGATGCATAATCTTCTGTTACTTGTTCAAACTTCTTCTCCAATCTCTTCTGGTTCTCTTCCATATCTGTGAGCTTATCCATGATTTTGTCCAGCTTGGAATCCCATAAACTGGATTCATCATATTGAAATTAAACTAGGTTTTGATATCTTAAATGATTCCGTACATTGTTGGACCAATAGAATTTGGGGTGGTTCTGCCACCTCAAAGTGTATGGGTTCATATAAGGATGATGATTTCCACAACTAAATTGGGACTTATTAAACTCTACAAGAGTCCCTTGCTCCTTATAATATACATCCTCCATAATCGTCCTTTTTATCTCCTGTTAGCATTTAACTCTTCAGATGTCTCATTCCTATTCTAAAAAGTCTTTATATGTCTCTACTTTACGCTCCAATTTTTTTTAAACAAACGAAATTGAAAACCTTAAACTATAGAACTAAATTTCCTTCCCAAGCAACGACACCAAAAGCTTGTTCACAAGGTTATACGCGCTAAGTTTTACTATTTATAACCTTAGTAAATTCTGCAAGCGCACGAGTCATTCGCGTAGTACCTAAGGTGTCGATCCCATGAGGAAGGGAACTAGTTTTAAAATCTAATGGCAACTAATTTTGCAATACCTAATTAAACAAATACTGCATAAATTAAAATTAATCAAGAATCAAATATGAAAAATTAAAGCACAATAGAATGAAAAAAACCCAACTCACACAAATAATCCAAATATCAACCTAGAAGTGACCAATTGAGAGAAAGGGGGAATTTATTCGAAATTAAAGAAAATCTACTCAATTATGAAATTTCTGACTTAAAGGGCCTAGACAGTCCTAGGGTGAATTACTCTCTCTTGAATTATAACTCTTAACCCTAATTGATAATCCCTAATTCAAATTATGGAAATTGCAATATCTCGATCTGCAATTGGTCCAAAACCTAAACTAATTCTAACATTGTCTACTACCTAAATTAATTCTAACGTTGTCTACTAACCTATTGGGAATCTATGCTCAATCTCTCATTACACGACTCTACCGATTTGATTCAATTCTCTACCTATTGATTTACCTAACTCTTGTTAACCTAAATCGATGATTTTCAACGGCTCACCATCTCAGCTTATTGCCAAGTTATAAAGAATCAAATTAAATCACAACTAAATCGAATAAAACACAATCAAATCAACTTTATTAATCTTAAGAATAAAAACCCAAAGGTGAGTTTAGATAGAAAAATCAACACTCAATAACAATATTTCTAATCAATCTCCAAATTTCATACATCAATGAAATCGAAATAAAAACTAGAAAATACTGTCGAAATGGATCTCAAAGGTTACGACTATGGGAAACCACCTGTTCCAGGAAGTACATCGCATCAAACATGTCTTTGTGCCTCTCTTCCTTCATCTCCTTCCTAAATCTCCTGATCTCAATCTAGGTCTCTCTTAGATTTTTGGCAGAATCTCTCTTTTCTCTCTCGGCTCTCTAATCTCTCTAATCTCCTCTGGTGGTTGCTAGGTATTGTTCTACTTATTCTATGGTAGCCCTAGGTCAAACTTGTGGTCAAAACGGTCCAAAACATCACCTAAATTTTGAGTTTTCATGTCAGCCCAATGCAAGGCACGATCGTGACCCTGCCTGCTACAATTGTGGCTACCACTTTTTCCTTTCTGTCATAATCGTGGCCTGAAGTGCACGATCATGGACTGACTTGACGCTTTCTATCACGATCGTGGCTCTTGGTGCATGATCGTGGCCTGGCTGCCTTTGACTTTTCCTCTTCTATCACAATCAGGGCCACTGTGTATGATCGTGGCCTGTGTCTTTTGGCCCGAAACTCTTTAGATTTTCACCGTTCTTCTCTACTTACCCTGAAACACTAGCGCACACATCAAGGTACCTAAAAAATATACAATTTTAAGCTCAAAGATTCAAACTAACCCATAAAAACACTTAAACACAAAAAACTAAATACATACTCAACACTCAATTTAACACAAAAAGCATAACAAATTAAACCCTAAAACTTCATACAAAACACTACTATCAGACTCAATACTCACCTTTGAGCTAAATGATGTATCATTTTCAACTTCAAGCTCCTTCTCCACTTCTTCGACACAAGCAATTCCTTGAATAATGCACTCAAGATTCTCAAGCTTCTCCTCAACTTCTTTGACATAAACAATTCCTTAAGTAGTACTAGCAAGATTCTCAAGCTCTTCATCATTTTGTAAAATTTCTACACTAACTTTCATTGGGTACATCTCAGGTTGATATGGTTGCTCCTCTTCGATTTCTTATTCTAGGCGACCGAAAGTTTCCATCATTTGACCCATTTGGCATTCCATGTTCTGTATGCTTGCTTTGTTTTCTTACTTGATTTATTATAAACCCCGTTGCAACTATTACTGCATACTCTTATTAAACTGCAGCATACTCTTATTAAGCTCCTACATACTCTATTGAAGTTGCTGCGTACTCTAATTAAGTTGCAACGTACTTTGTTGAAACTGCTCAAGATTGTTAGTAGTAGAGGTCTTGATAAAGTTGTCCAGAGATATACTTGAGTCGCAATAAGAATTTTCTGGTACATACAAAAATTGTTATGTGTCCTACAAACTATAATGGAAGTAATTCTGTTGATTATCCCATCCATAATTAAAATTTGTACGATCACTCCAAATAGGATTATAAGAGTGGTAATTTAAGTTATAAAAGAAATTACTTCCGTACTTGAATATATATTTTTTCCAAATTTTAAATCATTAAAATGAAAAAAGGTGAAAATATCAAAAATTAACTAAAAAGAAACAAAATGCAAACAAATATGTACAAAATACCAATTAAAATCAAGAACAAAACTAAAACAACGCATTTCTCGACAATGATGTCAAAATTGATAGCGTGTCGTAACGCTAGTCAAACAAAACTAGACTACTACTATAGCAGTGGTGAGTCTAGGATGATTCCACAGAGAGTGTGTGTAAAGTTGTTGAAATGAAATTAATCGGTGTTTAGGTTTAAAGGGTTTTGGTTTTAGAAATAAGAAAACAAAATAAAGCTAAACTACCTAACAAAATCAATTTAAAGAAAATATGTAAAAAATGATAAAAGTGGGAAATTCGGTCGGGACCTGATTCTTTGGTTCAATCTCGGCCTACACCCTAATTAAACATATTTCATTGATTTGTTGTTCTCAATCCTCTCCTTGAAACTATTAATTGTGGGTTAATAATTAACTCGAGTTTTTCTTTAGGTAGTGTTTAATCAAGATATGATAGTTAATTAACTAAACCACCAAATAACTTAAGATACGATCTCTAGATTTAATTAGGCAGTAGCATTACAAATTAGGAAAATTGATTAATCAAGGCAGCAACCACATATGATGCATCATTTAACCTAGGTTATATTATCCCTAATGATTACGAATCATTAGTCACTACACATGAATTTCAATTATAACAATTACGGATTATATCAAAATTGTAGCAATTGGTTTGTAAATAAATGATCCAGTGAATACATTAAAATCATCTTTTTATAATACCAAAATCCATACCGGATAATATAAACAATTTCTAAAGAGAGAAAAAAATAACAAAAACAATGAAGGAATGATTAATCGGACGTCCACAACGATGTGGCCTCCGAATCAGTGTCGAGAAGCTACCCCTCTATGGGTCTCCCAAGGTTAAGAGCTTTGCCCCTCATCTTCATAGGAACCATTAGCTCCCAACTAAGAAATTGCTTCATCCCCAAAATGTTTCCCAGCCGAAGACCCTCGCTACTATCTCAAAACCTTATGTTCTTTTATTTTCAAAACACCACACTCGCAAAAACCCTGTTCTGATTTCTTTTAAAACCCACGCACCACAAAAATGTTGTTGTTGTCTACGTTTTACTTTTTACGACCCAATATGCGCTACATTTCTGCTCTTTGTCCATGCTACCTACATCATCCTTTTCTCTTGGCCATTTTCGTTTCTACTACATGTCATTTTGGTCTGCATTTCCTATCCACCTGTGCTACGTTTATACTCCTTAGATGTTGCATTTTGGTATGTTGGCTTCTACTGTCATTTCCTGCTTCTTTGTTTCCCACTGCTATTGTCATTTTGTCCTGCATTTTTTCTCTTTGAACATCTCTTACTAGCGTTTTCTTCATGGACTGTTGTCTTTTTTGCTTCTCTTTCGACTGCCTTATGAATTGTTGTTTTGATCCTCTTAAGTTGTTTTATTTGGCAACTTCTTTGTTGTCTTCTTTTAAACTGAATTTGTTTTTTTTCTTGCTCTAATTTTCTTCTTCTTACTCCAAGAAGACAAGTGAATATTAATCTTCGAAAAATGGCCCAAATATCGAGCTTTTAACTCGTTTTAAATTCTTTGCTTCCAAATTATGCCTAAAATCACATATGAGTTAAAATGAGTATCTTAAGCAATTTTATGTCAATAATCGCTAAGTATTATGGAATAATTATACAATCTGAAAATTGTAGAGGGTTAATTATTTCGCAACTTTCCGCAAACTTCTTTGCCGTCAATAAAATAAAATAAGCAGAATCGAAATAATAAATCAACACCAAAAATTTGGTAACGCAGTTCGGCACTCCTTGCCTACGTCTGCGGGGCCCTCACCTAGC
>JAOQMS010043960.1:0-11013 GCA_027563885.1 Erythroxylum longipes | reverse complement strand
AGCCATCGCTACATCTTCAAGAGAAAATGGTGCTTAGCCAAGCATCCCTCCGGAAGCACTCACTACTGTGGGTACACCGACAGCATTCATGGCAGCAGTAGACAGTGACGATGAGAGGTGAAAAATCGGTGATGGATGATGGTCGAGAGTGAGAGATGAAGATATGTATGTTTGTCTAAAGTCCTCTGAATAACCTAATTTGGCATGTTTTTAAATGCTGGGTCGTGGGTTGGGTTGGAACAGTGAGAGATTTTCCCAAATATGGTCCGGGTTTGCGAAGGTTCACCGCGGCGACAAATGACTCTCGCATACCCGAAAGGATTTATTCTTCACTGGCTCCTTCGCCACGGCGAAAGAATTAATCTTCGCTGCGGCGAACTTCTCCAGAAAGTTCAGCCTGGATTTATCATTTCTCGCAGCAACGACAGATGGGCTCGCCACGTCGAACTTCTCCGAAAGGTATCGTCTCCTGTTTGACTTCGATTCAGCACGTTGACTCCTTTCTCCTTTCTCCTTGAGGATCCTACAATCAAAAATAGCAATTTGCAGTATCAATTGTTCTTAGAAAATTTAAGAAATGAAATTAATACAAATTGTGACAATTTTTACTATCAAATTGCATAAAATAAAATTGCACACTCAAGGATTAATTTAAGCACAAAATCAAGAATTAGGAGTCAAAAAGTTTAGTAAAGGCCATGAAAGTGTTGCCAAATTAGATAATAAACTTGGGCTTAATCATCTAGATAGATGTCTTTTGTATTAGCATTCCATGTAATGACACACATTGTCCTTAGTGTCTAATTTTTGTACTATATGATGTATTGGGACTGAGTTCAAAACTGTTCTGTATAGTCTACTTGAATTTGGAATATTAATGACATATAAGACTTATTGTGATTGTGAAGGAAATAAGTATTTGGAATGCTTAAGTTATATTGATGCCTCAGACTATATTAATGTGATTGTTCTAACATACCATTTCCATAGAGTATATTCTTGACTATCCATGGATATAATCTGGTATATGCGCTATGAGAGTGGTATGTTACATCGACACTCTCCACTTACTCACCAGTTCCCTTCCATTCTTTTCCAGGTCCTTTATTAAGTAGCTACGCTTTTTTGTTCCTTCTTTAGCCCCCCAACTGACACATACTTTACACTAATAAAAGCAAAAGTTAAAATATGTAGCAAATTGGATAAGTGTCCTACGTTCTAGCTTCCCTTTTTCCCCTTGATATTTTCAGTTCTCCACTCCCTTATTACTCCAGCTGCCGCTGACACTTTGTTGAATAAGTTTTACAATTTATAAAACCCTCAATGGTCTACAAGCGTATGGGTTGTACATTGTAGTATTGAAGGGTCGATCCTACGAGGAGGATACTAGCATAATCCTAAGTCATCTAAAGCTAAAAGAAGAGAACAAAAAGAAATAAAAACTACACAAGTGAACATGGAAAGTAAATACGAGAAATTAATTCAAGAATTGTAAAGTGAAAATTTCAACAAAACATAATTAAACTGAGCAGCCACACAGATCACAATGGAAATCCATTAAGAGAGTTAATCAAGTTATGAGAGAGGGGATTTTACCTATGATTAATGCTAATCTAGCCATTTATGTATTTACAGGGTGTCAGTTCTAGACGATCGTAGGGTTGATTACTCTCTCTCGAGTTATAACTGTTAAACACTAAATTGTAAACCCTAATCGAATTATGGAATTTGCAATCTTGTAATTCACAAATTACCCATAATTCTAATTAGGTCTCGTACAAGATCTCTCTCTATGAAATTACCGAATAGATTGATTAAGTGGTCAATTTGATCGCCTAACTCTCATTAATCTGATCTAATAATTTTTATCAAGTTTACCCTCTCAGTTTGTTACCGAAATATACAAATACATTAATCAATCATAGCACCCAAACCAATAAACACAAAAATAATTAAATCAACATTAACTCAAAGTAAAATCCCCAAAGAGATGTTAAAACATTATCAACATCTCGAAATCCATTTCCATACAATCCATCTCAACTTTATACATTTAAATGAAAAAGGAAATGTAGTGAAAATGAAACTTAGGTTTGACAAATCGGGCAGGCAGTGGCATCGAGATACCATCTGATTTGGGGAGCAGCAGTATTGGGATCCACTTCTTCTTCCTCCCTCTTCCTCTTTTTATGCTCTCTCTCTCTCTCTTCTTTTTCTCTCTATTTATGGTTTCCAAGAGTGGCTGAATGTAAAGCTCCATTTTTTCTTCCTTTGTTGTTCTTTAAATAGTCTTTTATGTTTTGGGTTATGTAGGGCTTTTTTGGGGTCCAAAAGGTCCAAAAAATCCCTCAAAATGTGAAGTTCATAAGCGTCTGTGCATCTGTCCAATGTAGGCCATGACGATGGCTTTGTAAGCCACAATCGTAGCTCACATATGAGCCTTCTATCATGATCGTGGCATTCAGGCCATGATCGTGGTCCAGGTTCCCTCCGAAACTCCTCCATTCTTTGATATTGGCCTTGAAATACTAGCAAACACATCAAGGTACCTCAAAAACATAATATTTAAGCTCAAAAACTTGTACTAACCTATAAAACACTTTAAACACAAAAAATCAACAAACTAGCACAATTCTAACCTAAACACATACTAAATGATTGAATTAATGGCTAAGCATGATCGAATTAATGTCTAAACACATATCAAACTATGCCCTAAAACATGATGCAACAATTTACACTTATCACACTTCACACTTCACACATCACATCACACACAACACATTCTTTATATATTCAATAGCTAGGTTTAAAATTTGGTGAGATGTCCCTCTCACACTCACGGTTCCCTCCAGCAGAAACATACCAATATCTCTTTATTTTTTATATACTTTAAACATGGAATGATAGCTGGTACGTATGTGATACATATGTAATCCCATAGAATCTATGCAGCCGTGAGTGAGAGCCCTCCAAATGTGCAGCTGTCCAACTGTTGTTTTATTATCCAAGCTTTGTCATGCTATATGAATCAATAGAGTATGGAAATTGAGAAGACGGATACAATGAACATGCTTTTGGGTCACTTTAGTTCCTTTACTTCCAAAATGTACCTATAATGAAATGTGAGATAAAGTGAGTATCGTAAGCATTTCTCAGTCATTAATCACTAAGTGTAGCATATCAAATGAATCAAAATTTTAACACATATCAACTCCTAATCGAAGCTCAGATTTTAGTTGAGTGCATGGCTACTAATACTCAATAATTTAGCACTCGCAACAATGTTTGCTGGGTAAACAAGGTAAGTACTTCATCTATCAAACATCGTTTAGATAAGCTAACATCTTTTGTTAGACAAATTGCAATGGACAGGCACAATTAAAGGCATGTCGAATATGTTCAAACACTAGCCATTTGACTGATGAGTGTTTGACATTGCCACAGGGAAGTATCAAGTACATAAATGTTGCAGGGGTAACTTTCCTAACCAGTACAACCCGTACTCCTAGATGTATAACTCAGGATAGAGGTATCATCCCAACTTAAATTACTAGGGAATTGGAAACATAATTACTTCCAGAATAGGCCACAAGGATCATAACAATTTCAACTAAGGCCATAAGCCTCCTCGTCCAGTTTAAGTACATCTCTAGATGACTTTATTAAGACTTTTACTGCTAACAATCTTCAATTTCAATAGGGTGCTGTAGCTTCAAAAGGGTATAAAGAAGATTCAACAAAATGTACAATCGTTTTAGCAGGACACAAAATTGAGCATACAGAAAGTGGAATACCAAATGGGTCAGATGGTAGTGAGGCTCAACCGTCTAAAATAAAAAAATAGAGCAAATTGCCATCTCAACCCGAGGTTAGCCCGAGGAATGTTAGTGCTATAACTTTGAGGAGTGGAAAAGAGATTGAGGTTCCCATCAAGAAGAAATTGAAAAGGAGTTAGGAAAGGAAGAAAACCCCTCATCAAGAAAAAAGGTAAACTTTGAAAGTCCTAATATCATTAAGAATAACCCTCCACCTTTTCCTAGTAGATTGATAAGACTGAACAACAAGGAGAAAGATAAGGAGATATTAGAGGCTTTTCGAAAAATGGAAGTGAACATAATATTGCTCGATGGAATTAAGCAAGTACTAAAGTATGCAAAATTCCTCAAGGAAATGTGTACACATAAAAGAAGGATGAGAGGTGATGAAAAGGTGGTGATGGGAGAGAAAGTGTCTATGATTTTTAAGAAGAAAATACCTCAAAATTGTCAAGATCTAGGTATGTTTACTATTCCCTGCAAAATTGGTAATATTGTGATTAACAGAGCTATGCTAGATTTGGAAGCTTTAATTAATGTTATTGCTTGTTTAATTTATGCTTCCTTAAATTTAGGCCCTTTGAAAGAAACAAGTGTCATCATAAAATTACCTGATCGCACTAACACTTACCCTGATGGTGTAGTTGAGGATGTTTTGGTGTAGGTAAATAAGTTGGTATTTCTTGCAGATTTTTATGTTTTTCATATGAATAATGAAACTTCGTACAATCCAATACCTATATTATTGGTGAGATCGTTTCTCAACACTGGTCATACTAAGATAGATGTTTCTAAGGGCACCCTCACAATGGAATTTGATAGGGAAGTGATACATTTTAACATTTTTTATGTTATGAAACATCCTTATGATGATAACTCTATTTTCTCTGTTAATGTGATTGATCCTTTGGTGTAGGAAATATTTCAGTTGAGTTACATGGATCATTTAGAAAAAGTCTTGACTGAGCAAATGGAATTAGGGATCAACATTGAAGTTGAAGTGAGAGAAGAGCTAATTGAAATGGCAGATACCTTTGAATCATTGGAGCACTTTCTAAAAATGTATGATTTTGCCTCCATGCATTACCTGAATCTCACCAAAAATTGTTACCTTCTGATGGGCAAGCACCTAGAGTGGAACTAAAGCTACTCCTTACACACCTCAAGTATACCTATTAGGGAGATAAGCAAACTCTCTGAGTTATCATTTCAATGGAGTTAACTTCGGATAAAGAAGATAGGCTGGTCTGAACGTTGAGGGAGCACAAGAAGGCAATTAAATGGACAATCATAGATATCCAAGGAATAATTCCTACTACATGCATGCATTGTATTTTGTTGGAGGAAGATGCTGAGTGTAAAAGGCAAGCTCAACGTAGGCTGAATCCTTCGATGATGGAAGTAATGAAAAAGGAAGTGCTAAAGCCTCTCAATATTGGGGTTATTTACTCAATCTCTGATAGTAAGTGGGTAATGTTGGGTTAGACATGGTTGCATGCATCACTTACATGCAGATGTAGCAGAAGTGTCGGAATCAAGATTTTGACACCATGATAACCCAAAAATCACATAATCTCACATGCACGCAAAGATATGTATAAAAGAACATGAAATGTAAACTTTTTAACTTATGTATCTCCTCCTTTCTTGTTTCTTCTCCTTGTTTAGCTTGTTGCAAATACCAAACCCTTCCTTGATCTCCAAGAACACGCAAAGATGATGAAGAAATAATGTATAAGGGTGTTTTGAACACGAAACTAAATGAGTTCAAATAGATGCTTAAGATGATGGAAGATTGATCAAGAACCTTGTTATATACACTTTGATTCATGCAACAATTGCATGAATTTTAAGAACAAGACCTAAGACACTTCACTCTCACTCTAGAACTCTTCCAGAGCCCTTATGATATCACTTGTGTATGTAAGAAGTGAAAAAACCTTGTGCACATAAGTGAACAACTCACTGATATGTCACTTTGTAGCTTTTGTCCCACGATCGTGGCATGCCTAGTGCATGGCCACGATCGTGGTACTATGAGGCACGATCTTTGCTTGCTTAACATAGGCCATACACATTTCATAATGCCTATTTACCAGAATATAAGTGGATTAACACACAAACTCTTTGATAGTTAATTATCTAACTTATGAACCTTTCCATATACAATTACCGTGTAATTCAACCTTTTACCATACTATACCCCACTTGGTTCAGAGTGTGGGCTATGTGTCAACTCCCACTAGACTGACTACGTCACATCTAGTCCAACTGATGTTAGTTCTTATCCTAGGTTCTCATTACTCTATGTTTCATCGAAAACTCTCTTCATGACACATAATTTCTCTGACTAGAGACCCTGAGTAATCACCCTAACAAGAGGCTGTGAGTATCATCTCCTTCTATCAGGAGTGGTGAATCCTTTATCAACTACTCAATTACCTTTGAATACCAATAGTTGTACCCAATCACCCTAAGAGTTACCTCATTTTTAGGTAATAAGGAATGATGTCAAACCACAGGATTAGTATCTAAGATATCCTTGAGTACCTCAAGTAAGATATTTGTACCATTGCTATGATGAGATTAATCATTGACATTTGATAGATAATCCATATGATAATCCCATAGTGGGTCATCCGATGTACTTACTACCCTTAGCGAGCATCCACATATTAACTCTAAACATCACATGCTTACAATTTATGAGATCCGCCGCTTGATCAAAACAAAGAGTATAATATCTTCTAGTCTATCTGAATTAAAAATGTCCTATGTTATTAATCCTATGACTAGGGATTATTTAGATACTAATATAATTGCATAGGATAGGAATCTCATTATAATAATCTTATCATGATTTTCTTCATGCTATGTGTTGTATCATGGACTTCATTAATTTGATTTAAGATCAATATCAATTCATACATAAATGAATATTAAATCAATTAAAAATGCCTTTTGCTTTACTAATCAAAATAAAGTTTGTACAAAAGTGCTAAAGTTGATTGCCTTTGGAACACTAATTTAACAATCTCCCACTTGCACTAAAGCCAATCGCCTTTTTATGTAATACCATAGGCGAGTACACAAGAATGAAAATTTGTCTGAGGAAGTGTCTTAGTCAAAGGATCAGTGATATTCTGATCTGTAGGTAGTCTCTCGATCTTTACATCACCTCTATCAATTATCTCCCTGATTAGGTGATATCTCCTGAGTATATGCTTGGACCACTGATGAGACCTCGACTCTTTGGCTTACGCAATCGCCTCATTGTTGTCACAATAGAACAATATTAGGTCTACTATGCTAGGAACCACTCCAAGTTCCATGATGAATTTTTTGATCTAAACAGCTTCTTTTGTCGCTTCTATAGCTGGAATGTACTCTGACTTGGTCATCAAATCTGTAGTCGTCTCCTATTCGGAACTCTTCCAACTGACAGCTCCACTATTCAGTCTGAAAATATAACCTGAATGGGAATTGGAGTCATCTTGGTCAGATTGAAAACTGGCATCTGTATGCCAGCTCACTACAAGATCTCCATTTCCATATATCAAAAATGCATCCTTTGTCCTTCTCAAGTACTTTAGGATATTCTTGACATCCACCCAGTTAGGATCCGATTGATATCTGCTTGTAAGACTTAGAGCATATGATATATCGGGTCTTATACATAACATAACATACATGATTGATCCTACTGCCGAAGCATACGGGATCATAATAATATGAGTCCTCTCATCTTATGTCTTGGGACACATAGATTTTGAGAGTTTTACCCATAAGTCATGGGAAGAAACCCTCTTTTGGACTATTTCATGCTAAACCTATTTAGCACTTTCTTTATATATGTTGACTATGAAAAACCTAGCAACTTCCTTGATCTATCTTTATAGATGCTTATTCCCAATATGTAAGTTGCTTCTCCAAGGTCTTTCATGGAAAAATTACGGGACAACCAAACTTTGATTGATTATAAACTTGAGATATCATTTCCTATTAGTAATATGTCATCCACGTATAACAAAAGGAATATGATAGAACTCTTACTGACCTTCATGTACATACAAGGTTTATCAGGATTTTGTGAGAAACCAAACTCATTGATTGTCTCATCAAATCTGATGTTCCAACTCGTAGATGCTTGCTTCAATCCATAAATGGATTTTTAAAGCTTGCATACCTTTCTACCATCTCTGGATATGAAGCCCTCAGGTTGTATCATATATACATCCTCAACTAGGTTTCCATTTAGGAAGGCCGTCTTTACATCCATCTGCCATATTTCATAATCATAATGAACAGTAATGGCTAGGAGTATTCTAATGGATTTAAGTATAGCTATGGAGCTAAATGTCTCGTCATAATCAATTCATTGTCTTTGACAATAACCTTTAGTGACTAGCCTCGCTTTATAGGTAATCACATTACCTTCCATGTCGATTTTCTTCTTAAAAATCTACTTACACCTTATGGGTTTTAAGCTTTAAGGTTGCTCAACCAAAGTCCATATTTGGTTTTCATACATGGAATCTATTTCGAACTTCATGGCTTGAAGCCATTTTTTGAATTCTGAACTATTCATAGCCTCTTCATAGGTTATAGGCTCATCGTACTCTATGAAAAATACATCATTGTGTTCGCTTACGAGAAATCCATAGCTCTTTGGAACATTGTGTATCCTATATAACCTACGAACATTTTTTGTGTCAGAAGATTCAGCTATTGTCTCATCTCCATGAACAACAATTTCAGGTTCAGGCAATTGATTTGTACCTGTTTGAGCATTATAAACTTCATCAAGTTCAACTTTGCTCCCATTGTCTTCTCTTAGAAGAAACTCTTTCTCTAAAAAGACGACATGCTTTGAGACAAACACCTTTTTCTTTTAAGCATTATAAAACTAATATCCAACTGTTTCCTTAGGATATCCTGTAAACAGACATTTATTAGACTTTACTTCAAGCTTGTTTGATTGAACCCGCTTCACAAAAGCCGGACAACCCCAAACTTTCATATGTGAAAGATAGGGTCTTTTGTCAGTCCATATCTCATATAGAGTAACTTCAATTGCCTTTAAAGGAACTCTATTTTTCACATAAATAGCAGTCTCAAGTGTATAACCCCAAAAGGATTTCGGTAGATCTGCTAAGCCCATCATCGACCTTACCATGTCCAACAAGGTTCGATTTCTCCTTTCAGCCACACCATTATGTTGCGGTGTGTAAGGTGGAGTCCACTGGGATGTTATCCCATTATCTCCGAGATAAGTTAGAAATTCCGTGTTTAAGTATTCACCACCTCAATATGATCAAAGTGTCTTAATAATTTTGATCAAAGTATCTTAATACTTCTACCGAGTTAGTTCTCTACTTCATGTCTAAGTTGTTTGAACATTTCAAGTGCTTTAGACTTGTATCTCATTAGATACACATACCCATATCATGAATAATCATCGATAAAAGTTATGAGGTAAACAAAACCACTCTGACATGAATGGAGATCGGACCACATACATTACAATGTATTAGGTCTAATAACCCATTCATTCGTTCACCCTTTACTTTAAAAGGTAATTTTGTCATCTTGCCTAACAAGTAGGATTCATATGTGTCAAATGATTCATAATCAAATGACCCTAAGCTACGATTCTTGTGTAGCTTAAGCATGCATTTCTCACTTATATGACAAAGTCGACAATGCCATAAGTAGGATGATTTTAAGTTATCATGTTTTTGTCTTTTATTTTCATTGATATTTAAAATTTTATTGGACATATCTAATATGTAAATTCCATTGTACAACGTAGCAGAACCATACAACATTTCATTCAACTTAATTGAACAACCATTGTTTGAAAAACTTAAATGAAATCCTGCTTTATTAAGATATGAAACAGATACAATGTTTTTAGTCACAATGGGTACATAATAGCAATTTTCCAAAATTAACTATCTCCCACTAGGAAGGTACCAAACATATGTCCCTATAACTAATATAGCAACTCTTGCTCCATTTCCCACACGTAGGTCCATCTCTTCTTTCTTGAGCGGTCTACTATCCCTGAGACCCTGCATATCAACACATATGTGTGAGCCACATCCGGTATCTAATACCTAAATGTTATGATTAGAAATAGTATTAACCTCAATGACAAATATCTTACTTAAAGTAGATGGCGGGTCATCTAATGCCTTCTTCTGCTTCAGTGACTCTAGATAATCTTTGCAGTTCCTCTTCCAATGTCCTTCCTTGTTGTAATGGAAGCATATCCCCTTTGGTACTGTCTCCTTTTCCTTCTTCTTGGCTACATCTCCCACTGGCCTCTTGGAATTCTTCTTCTTCTTTTGGTTCTTCTTTCGAGAACTAGAAGCAGAGTCCACCAGCATCACAGCCTTACTATCCTTCTTAACAGTTTACTCAACTGTTTTGAGCAGATTAATCAGCTTAGGAATCGTTATGGATATTTGGTTCATTTGATACTTAAGCACAAACTGTGAATAACTAACCAGTCAAAATTAAGTCTATACTTAATTGATGATCCATAATGAAACCCAAACTGGAAAATCTCTCAATGTAGCCACTCATCTTTAGCATATACTACATCGAAGATGATCCCTTAGCCATATTTGAATAGAAAAGCAACCTCAAGGTCTCGAACCTTTCAAATCGAGCTTGCTCATCAAATAGTTCCCTCAGATGGTAGACTATGGTATGAGCATCCATAGCCTCATGCTACTTTTGCAGTTCTGGTGACATAGAGGCCAGTATTATACAGCTAGCTAACTCACTATCATCCAGTAGCTTCTTGTAAGCTCTCTAATCTTCATCATATGCATCAACGCAAGGGGTCACTATCATCCAATAGATTCTTGTAAGCTCTCTGATCTTCATCAGATGCATTAGCAGCAAGGAGATTGGAAAGTGGTTCATCTAGGACAATCCTAGTTTTCAGATTTGAGAAAAATTCTAAAATTCTATAGCCAATCCAAGAAGTTTGGTCTCGCGAGTTTGTTGGAATCTAATAGGGACCGTAGGTTCACACTAGAAGACATCGTACGATTCAATAACCTAGAAGAATGAGAGAAACTGTTAGAATGTACACTCAATGCATTTCTATAAGGACTTTAATAACATGCATTATAGGTCCCATTATTCTTATTCAAATCCATAGCCCTCACTACGAATTCGA
>JAOQMS010043959.1:0-11014 GCA_027563885.1 Erythroxylum longipes | reverse complement strand
TAAGTGATGTGACATGCCACCCTCGAGGGGCACGGATTCGGATATCACCATCGGTATCGGGTTCGGGTCCAGCGGGAATGAGGTGTTACAGTTTTACCAATTTAATCTTGTCGACTATATCTTCTTTCACCTTCCTTGTCCCAACAAATAGGAGTTCTGGACCTCTTACCATATAAAGCTTCGTAAGGTGCCATTTGAATTCCTGAGTGGTAGGAATTATTATCAACAAACTCGATTAAAGGTAGATGTTCATCCCATGAGTTTTTGAAGTTTATAACACAGGCTCTTAACATTGCCTCCAATGTCTTTATTATTCTCTCTGATTGAACGTCAGTCTACGGATGGAAAGCTATGCTAAAATGCAACTTAGTTCTCAAAGCTTCTTGCAAACTTTCCCAAAATCTAGATGTAAATCTAGGATCTCTATATGAGATTATAGAACTTGAAATCTCATGAAGTCTGATTATTTCATCTATGTATTTCTTGGCTAAAGCATTCAAAGAATCTGTCAGTTTAATTGGCATGAAACGTGCTAACTTGGTTAGCCTATCAACAATCACCCATACTACATCATACTTCCTGCTAGTCCTTGGTAATCCTATTAAGAAATCCATTGTAATCTTCTCCCACTTCTATTCTGGAATAAATAAGGGCTTAATCTTACCAGCGGGCGCTTGATGTTTCGCTTTAACCTGTTGACACACCAAACATTTTCCAACATACACTACAACATCTTTCTTCATTCCTCTCTAATAGAAGTGTTCTTTTAAATCTCTATATATTTTGGTGCTCCTCGGATGCATTACATATGGAGCATTGTGTGCCTCATCAAGAATTTCTTCCTTCAATTCTTGCATATCCGGAATACATAATATTTTGCCTACCACAATCAATCCATCTCCTCTTATTCCTATTTCAGAGGGCTTACCATTTTAATTTCTTCTTTGAGCTTGCCCAAGTGTTCATCTTGTTCTTGAAAGTCCTTAATGTTCTCATTTAACACTAGGTTTATCCTAAAATTAGCCAATATACCACCAAATTCGACTTGCCTCAACATCACCTTCAGTTTGGCTAATTCCTTCAACAAAGGAAGATATATCGTTTTCACATGTGTTATAGTGGATTTCCTACTCAGTGCATCCGCTAATACATTAGCTTTCCCTGGGTGGTAGTCTATTATCAAGCCATAGTCCTTCAATAATTCTAACCACCTTCTTTGCCTCAAATTTAACTCTTTTTGACTCATCAAATATTTAAGACTCTTGTGATTTGTAAATACCCTGATGGTGACTCCATATAAGTAATGTATCTATATTTTCAATGCAAAGACTATAACAGCCAATTCCAAGTCATGCTTAGGATAATTAATTTTATAGGGTTTTAATTGCCTAGAAGCATAGGCGATCACTTTATTTCCTTGCATCAACACACACCCTAATCCTTTCCTCGAGGCATCGCCATATACTGTATATCCATCACTACCAGAGGGCAAAGTCAAAATTGATGCAGTTGTAAGCTTCTTCTTCAATTCTTCAAAGCTCCTCTGACATTCTTCTGTCTATACAAACTTTTGACTCTTTCTTGTCAATTTGGTGAGCATAGCTGCTATAATGGAAAAGCCTTCTACAAATCGTCTGTAGTAACCAGCTAATCCCAAGAAACTCCTTACTTCTACTATATTCTTAGGTGCTTCCCATCTAATGACAACTTCTATTTTCTATGGATCCACATGTACTCCTTTTTTCGAAATGATGTGTCCAAGAAACACCACTTCCCTTAGCCAAAATTCACATTTATCAAGTTTGTCATACATCTCTTTCTTTCTTAATGTCTCTAAGGCAATCCTTAATTGTTCTTCATACTCCTTGTCGCTCTTGGAAAAAACCAGTATATCATCAATGAAGACTATGATAAATTGGTCTAGGAAAGGCTTAAAGACTCTATTCATTAGGTCCATGAAAGCTGCAGGGGAATTAGTTAATCCAAAGGACATAACTAAGAACTCAAAATCCCATATCATGTTCTGAAAGCAGTCTTTGACACATCAGACTCCTTTATTCTCAATTGATGATAACTCGATCTCAAGTCTATTTTGGAGAAGACTTTTGCTCCTTGTAATTGATCAAACAAATCATCTATACGTGGGAGAGGATACCTATTCTTGATAGTGACATGATTGAGCTTCCTGTAATCTAAACACATCCTCAAGGATTTATCTTTCTTTTTCATAAAATGAATTGGAGCTCCCTAAGGCAAAAAGCTAGGCCTAATAAAACCTTTCTCTAATAACTCTTCTAATTGCTCTTTAAGATCCTTCAATTCTGTCAGAGCCATTCTATAGGGTGGAATTGATATTGGTTCCATGCCTGGAAGAAGCTCTATGGTGAACTCAATCTCTCTAGGTGGTGGTAGTCCTGATAGTTCCTTCGGAAAGACATCTAGAAATTCCCTGACCATATGAATGTTTTCTAATTTTTCTTCATCTACCTTCATGTCTACTACATATGCTAAGGATGCTTTATATCCTTTCTTCATCATTTTCTCTGCTATTAGAGATGAAATGATTTTAGGAGGGCTTGCCTTTCTGTCTCCCACAAACGCCACCTTTTCCCCTTTGTCCAATTCAAACTCTACTGTCTTCTGTTTGTAGTTCAAATTGACATTATATTTTTCTAAGGTGTCCATACCCAAAATCACGTCTAATCCCTTCATCTCCAATGGCATTAAATCCACCACTAATTTTACCTCACCAATATATATTTCATACTCTCGATAAACATGACTAATAATGACATACTGGCCAATTGGGGTACTAACCATCAAAGGACTATTTAATGGACTCAAATTTCTATCATGCATAATCATACTTGACGAAATAAATGAGTAGGTAGACCCTAGATCAATTAAAACAATAATATCATCGTTAAACAATTTAACCATACCAGTCACAACCTTCGGAGCTGTTTCTACTTCCTCCCTCATCATTGCAAATACTCTAACTGGTGCTTGCCCTTTCGGTCTTCCCGGAGGACTTACCTTCTTGGCTCTACTAGATCTGCCCACCTCAGTTGCAGACTCAACTCCTATAGTCTTAATCCTTCTTGAAGCTTGCGTTTGAATTCCCTCTCGTCTTGCATACTGTGGACACTCCTTAGCCATATGCCCTTTTTCTCCATACTTAAAACAAGCACTAGTCAGTTTATAGCACTCTCCTTTATGAAATTTGCCACAATGATCGCATTTGGGAAAAGATGACTTTCCCCCCTCTCCTCTTTCCCTGCCTCCAACAGTTGAGGCTTAAAGAGAAGTAGTTCTCATTGGTTTTGGCCTGCTTGTACCACTGCTCCTAACATCGAACCGTCTGGGGAAGGTCTTGGTACTCCTTTTTGGCATAGAAGCACAGATATTTCTTCTTATAGGCAGCTTGGAAATCTTTCCAAGTTAACACTGGCGGCTTTAACTGGCTCCCTGGTATACTTTCCCACCAATGCAGGGCATCTCCCTAAAGCAAGCTTGCAACATACACAATCTTTTCCTCATCCTTACAATCGATCTGTTCCAATATTCTTTCCGTCTTCCTTAACCATATTTCAGCTTCTTCCAGATCAGTTGTTCCATAAAAGTTCACTGCGCCATGCTTCCTCAGCTTACCAAATTGTCTCCCTTTCTTAGCCGGTGCTAGGGTAGAAGTTGTCGGCATCTGGCCCATGGCTTGTATAAAAGCCTAAGCAAAGACTTGGAGCATTATAGGATCAAACAGATTAGGCATTTGCTCTGAAGGAAAATGAGGCTCCTGCATTTGTGGTTGAAAGGCCTCTCTATCCTTCCCTACAGTCACCTCAGCAATTACCGAGGCTCTCAACTCATCAGTATCCTCCTCTATTGGTAGAGAGTCAGGTGCAGCAGATCCTTGCATAACTCCTCGTGTTCTTCGACGAGATGGCATTTTACTCCTTCAATAAAACTTTATCATTTAGCTTACTTTTCATTTTAATCTTATTTACTACATATATGTATGATATGCATGTCACTTAATGCAATCAATAAACACGACAGTGCAACCAAGTAATTTAGCAATACAAACAATTTATCACACATCATATTTTTCATAGTATAACATATTCTAAGCCTAGGAATCCTTAGAAACCTTGGGCTCTGATACCAAAGATGTTGGCCCCGGGTCTCGGTCCTTATTTCGTGGCCACAAGGTGCCAAATTTGGGGGACTTTTAAAATAAATAAATAAAACTACGATAAAGATAAAAAGAACTCATGGTGATAGTAAAAACAAATACACAAACAAATAAAATAAAATAGCATAAAATAAAATAGGCATGAAAATAAATCGGATTGGGAGTCGAACAAATAAACAAACCAATAATAAATAAAATAAAATAAGAAGAAGTGAAAAAGTCACAGGCGTGACTTTGAAAATGTCACAGGCGTGAGAGGAGGGAGTTGCGGTCGTGCTTGTGCTTGTGTACGATTGCGACTTTTGGTGAATAACAGCGGTTCGTCGCGATCGTGCACATGAAAAATTAGGGTTGTCGCGATTGTGCATGTGCACAATCATGTAACCCCAATAACACACTTCCACTTCAATTTATCATAACTTTCAATACCAAAGTAAAAAATTTTCAAACTTTATGTCGTTAGAAAGATAAGAGAAAGAGCTACAACTTTCATGAAGACAATTTTTTCTAATTCTACCTAGATCAATACGATTTATTCATTGAAAGTTTCAGAACACATTTTTATCCCCTTTTTTCTTTTTGCTATCTATAAAAACCACTAACTATATCAAAAGACCCGAATCTAACAAACACAATCCATACATATAAGACTCCTAACAGAACAGACTCCTAACTAAACAATTTACTTAAGAATATTTATCCAAAAACTTTACAACAGCATACCATTTCATTTCCAAACACCAATCACAACCCAGCAAAAAAGAAAAACCTGCATATATACAAAAGAGAAATTCTTCACTTCTTACTGCCATTTCTCAAACAAAACAAAGTTACATTTCTCAATCAACGTAGCATTTATACATAACTTCAATTTCATATTTGAGGCCACATCAGTAGCATAATACAAAAATACAATCATGAATGCTCATGTTTGATATGCCTCTAAAGTACCAAAAGTTTTTGAGCAAACTTAGTTACAAGAATAGAAATTCTTGGAGTCAGCCGAAGTTTTTGCAAGGTTCAATGTCGATATGTTATCTTTGCACCTGATGAGTGGCAAGATAATGGGGGTGAGCTGGGAAGCTCAGTAGCTAATACATTTATAACCATCAGTAATAAGCCACACATACACACACAACCAAGCATATATACATACATACATACATATATATATATATATATATATATACATACACATATATGTATATACACATATATGTATATATGTGTATATATATGTGTATATACACATATATGTATATATGTGTATATATGTGTATATATTGTATAATATATACACATATATACATATATAAATATATACACACACACACACACACACAATTCCAGTTCACAGAACACTTAATTTAAATTACAGTAGCAGAATCCATATCATATAATTTACAATCATCAAACAAAGCATTCAATTATAAATCATGCTCGTCAAATCACAATAAAGCACACAATAATATAGCTTGAGAGAATCCCATAGAACGAAATGATGAAACCGAAGTTTACACCATGAACAGAATGAGTCCATTTTTTCGAAGCTCATATGACAAAAGCGGGCAGCCGGGAGAAGGCTTTAGGTCAACGTGCACATGACGAATAGAATGGTATCTCTTTTACCCACACAAGCAAATTTCCAATGGTTACACATTTTATATCACATTCATATTTTTATGCTTCTTGAAGTTTTTCTGTTTTCTATCAATATAAAAGTAGCATAATTCTTACAAAGCAAACATGATATTAAATTCACATAACATTTTTCCCACATTCATAATAATTCAAGACAAGCATTTATACACACAAAATCAAATAATACAGCCCATCATCACAAAAACTATAAATATATTACCCATCTATTTACTTGCAACTCTAAGATCAAGTTTCTCTTTCCTCTTGTTTTTGCCTTCGACTTTCTTGGTTCCCTTCAAACAAACATATTTTCATTCAAACATCATATACGAATAGAACTTCCATAAAGCTATATTATCCAAAAATGAGCTTAGACTTAATCTACTCTTAGTTTATCTAAGCTAGAAGAACTAAGATCTAATTAAAAGTTCATGAAAATCTAAGAACATAAATCTCTTGTTCCTCTCTTCATTTTCAGCACATAAAAACTTAGTTTCTCTGCTTTCTTCTTCTATTAAAACAAGAGAATAGATAAAAGGTTACCTAAAACTCAGCTAAACCTTCTTCTTCCACTTCTTATCTCCTTTTTCTTTCTTTCCTTCTTCTCCTTTCTATGCTTCGGTTTCTTCTTCTCTTTTTCTCGTTTCTTCTACGACTTTCTCTATTTTTCTTTCTTACTATACACGACTCTCTTCTCTTCTTTTCTTATTAGTTTAAGACAAACTTTTGTCTTTCCAAGCTTACCCTTCCATATTAAATCTAATGCCTTCTAACTCCTTAACTTAATTCTAACTCTTCCTTTTAATCTATGCAATCACACGTAATTAATTATATACCTAATTAAACTCTAAAAATTTCTAATTCAAGAATTCTAATTTATACTCATGCTTGCTAATTTAATAAAGTAAATTCTAAGAAAAAATCGGGGTCTAACAATTTCTGTCAATACAAGACATATCAGAACTGCCTTCTTATCCTATGGATTATATAGAATGTTTTTCATTCCTAACGAGATGGATGCCTCATCTTATGTTTCCGAACTTGTTACTCGAAAGAGAGCCTTCATAAAGGAAACATCGTACATTTTGTGGCATAAACGTCTTAGCCACATTTCTAGGGAGAGAGTTGAGAGATTGATAAAGGATAACATTCTCCCAATTTTGGACTTTAGTGATCTGGAAACATATATCGATTGTTGTAGGGGTAAGTTGACCAAGATAAAGAAAAAAGGGGTCAACTAGTATTTCTGGTTTATTGGACCTCATACATACAGATGTTAGTGGTCCCTATACAGTCACATTATGCATTGCTAGACATTTTCTAACGTTTATAGATGATTATTCTTGTTATGGCTATGTGTCCTTGCTTAAGGAAAAGTCTAAAGTTCTTCATAAGTTCAATATCTTTAAAAATGAGGTTGAGAACTAGTTGGAAAAATCAATAAAAATTATCAGATCTAACAGGGGAGGGGAATACTATGGCAGACATTAGGTTGCAGGACAAGAAAAGGGTTTGTTTTCCAGGAATTTAGAATCAGTTGGAATAGTGACTCAGTTCACTATGCCAGGTAGTCCTGAGCAAAATGGTGTGGCCGAAAGGCACAATCGTACCCTAAAGAACATGATGAGATCAATGCAGAGCAGGACTAATCTACCTGAATACCTTTGGGGCGAAGCCATCAAGACGACATTGTATATCTTGAATAGAGTCCCAAGTAAGTCAATATCCAAGACACTTTTTCAAATTTGGAAAGGGCGGAAGACAAGCCTTGCACACATTCGTGTATAGGGCTGCCCTGCTAAGGTAAGGTTATATAATCCTTATGAGAGCAAATTGCAACCTTGTTCCACTTGTTGCTATTTAGTAGGTTATCCAGACCACTCTACTGGTTTCAGATTTTACTATAGAGAAGGGGGGCCAGAATAGTGAGATCGCAAACGACTAAGTTTCTAGAATATGATGCCTATGATAAGGGAGGATCTTCATATCCTCCAGGGATAGCACGACAGATATTACGATTACTTCGTATCATACTACGATTAGGTACGGTAGATGAAAGTCCGAATACTATGCTTATGTGGGCATAGGGACCTATACCTATTCAGGAAGAGTTTATAAGGTACAAGAACCTATGTAGTTATGCAGATCCATTAGGGAGAGGTGACCTGCTATCTCATCAAATTACATAGTCTATTTGGGTGAGCAAGATTATGAAATGGACATGTTGTGGATCCAGTTACTTTTATAGAAGCCATTTCTGGACCTTATGCGAACTTGTGGTAGGAAGAAATGAAGGATGATATGCAATCTATAAGGTATGGGAGCTTGTTGATTTACCTCAACATCGCAGGCCTGTCAGTTGGAAATGGCTATTTAAGACCAAGAAGGACACACAGGGTCAAGTTGAGCGATTTAAAGTGTGTTGGTTGCCAAGTGATTCACTCAGAGAGAAGGAGTTGACTTCAATGTTACCTTCTCTCCTGTATCCTTAAAGGATGCATTTAGAGTGATTATGGCAATAGTAGCTCATTATGACAATAGTAGCTCATTATGACATGGAGCTACATCAGATGGACGTTAAAACTGATTTCCTGAATGGTGATCTTTATGAGGAGGTCTATATGTAGCAACTTGAAGGATTTCATGATTAAGATGCAACTGAAAAAGCTTCCAGACAATGGTGCCTAAAGTTTGATGGAGTTTTGACCTCATTCAGCTTTGTGGAAAACAAAGTTGACAGATGCTTATACTATAAGGTCAGGGGGAGCAAAGTTATCTTCTTATTACTATACGTGGATGATATCTTGCTCACGTCAAATGATTTGACTTGCATGAGGTAAAGCATCTTTTAGCCAAACACTTTGATATGAAGGATTTAGGTGAAGAATCTTTTGTCCTTGGTATACATATTCACTGGGATAGATTTCAACACTCATTGAGCTTCTTATAAAGAGTATACATTGAGTGAGTGCTACAAAGGTTTAATATGGCTAAATGTAAACCTGTTATAGCACCTATCTCTCATGGCGAGAGATTATCTTTGGCACAATTCCAAAGAATAAATTTGAGAGAGAGGCTATGAGTAATGTCCTGTACTCTAGTGCAGTTGGTAGCCTAATGTATGCCCAAGTGTGCACTAGACTGGACATTGCATTTGCTATTGGACTGCTGGGTCGATATCTGGCTAACCCAGGTGTAGACCATTGGAATGCAGTTAAATGAGTGTTGAGATACCTAAAGGGTACCAAAGATTATATGTTAACATACAAAAAAGTTAACGATTTAAATCTCATAGGGTATACAGACTCTGATTTTGCTATGTCTTTGGATTATCATAAATTCACTTCAGGGTACATTTTTATGTTGGAAGATGGTGCCGTATCATGGAAGAGTGTCAAGCAGACATTGCTAACTTCCTCGACCATGCATGCAGAGTTTGTTGCATGTTATAGAGCTGCTACATAAGTGGTTTGACTTAGAAACTTGATTTCTGAGTTGTCTATGGTAGATGTGATAGCTAGACTCCTTATGTTATATTGTGATAATTTTGTTGCAGTGTTGTTTAGTAACAGCAACAAGAACATCACAGGATCTAAGCATTTAGTGGTCAAATACTTGATCATAAAGGAGTTGATTCAAAAAGGTGACGTAGAAGTGGAGCATATCAGGACTGAGGAGATGTTAGTTGATCCATTGACTAAAGGATCTTGCCCACTAGTGTTTGTTAAACATGTATCCAATATGGGCGTGTTAAGGTCTATAGACAACAGTAGTTAGGGATCATTGTATTTTCTCCTTAAATGTTTGTACATGATAGTTATCAATTGCATGATGTTTTAGGGTTTAATTTGTTATGTATTTAGTGTGAATTTGAGGGTTGAGTATGCATTTAGGGTTTAATTATGTTAGTTTGAGTGTTTTAGTGTCTTTATAGGTTAGATTAAGTCTTTGAGTTTAAATGTTATATTTTTGAGGTACCGCGATGCGTTTGTTAGTGTTTCATGGTAAACGGTGAAGAACGGAGAAGATTCGAAGAGTTTTGGGCCAAAGACCTAGTCCACAATCGTGGCACAGCAGGCCACGATCGTGACAGAGAAGGACAAGCCAGTAGTAGCCAGGCCACGATCGTGCACATGGGGTATGATCGTGACAGAAAGCCTTCAATTCAGGCCACGATCATGACAGAAAAGTTAAGACGCTAGCCACGATCATGGTAAGTAGGGCCACGATCGTGGCCTACGTCGAACTGACAGAAAAACTCAAGTTTCATAAGATTTTTTAGATTGTTTCAACCCCAACTTTGACCTAGAGCCTCAAAAGTATAAATAAAACATTACAAGTCAGAGGTAGCAGCTGGAGAGTCTGAGAAAAGAGAGCACTCATATGATCCAATCCTGGACAAACCTAGAGAGAAATCGAGCGATTGAGGAAGGAGACAAAGGAAGAGAGACACGAAGAAGAGCTTAATGTGACGTACTTCCGGAACAGGTGATTTTTCGATGTCACTGCCTCCCCGACTCCATTCCTGATTTATTTTCCATTTATTTCAGTTTTATTCATGTATAGAATTGAAATAGGTGTTGAGAATATATTTTGTTAAATGTTAAGTTTGTGTTTATACTCACCTTTTTGGATCTTGATTTTTTAGATTAATAAAGTTTGGATTGATTGAGTTTTTATTGATTTACTTGTGATTTAATTCTTGTTCATAATAACTTAGCAGTAGACTGAGAGGGTGAGCTAAGTGAAAATAATCAATTTGGGCTAACGGGAGTTAGGTGAATTGATAGGTAAGGATTAAATCAAACCGGTAGAGTCGTATAACGAGAGATCGAGCATAGATTCCCTGTAGGTTAGTAGACAATTTAGAACTAATTTAAGTTTTAGGTCAATTGTGGATCGAGAGATCGCAATTCCATAATTTAAATCAGGGATTATTAATTAGGGTTAAGAATTATAACTTGAGAGAGAGTAATTCACCCTAGGACCGTCTAGACCCATTAAGTCGATAATTTCACAATTAATTAGATTTTCATTAATTTTGGTTCAAAATCCCCTTTCTCTCACTTGGTAGTTTCTAGGTAGGGTTTAGATTGGTTTGATGTTGTGGTGGTCCCCTAAGTTAAGTCAAGTGCACTTGTCTAAAGGCTTCTCCCGCCTGCCTGCTAGTGGCATGGAGCT
>JAOQMS010043958.1:0-11016 GCA_027563885.1 Erythroxylum longipes | reverse complement strand
TATATATATATATATATAATACAAGAAAAGGAGAACTCTCCTTAATCAATAAGGAAACAATTCAAAAATAATATTTAACTAAATAATAACAAATCTAGAAGCCAACTACAGATCAGTTACAACATCTATGAAAGGAAATCCTTTGCTTGCTTCATTTAGGTTCCGTAATTTCCTCATTATCTTTATCAATAATAACTTATATAAACATCACAATGAGATTTCATATGAGGTTAGTTTAGTGAACTTTTTTTTCTAACAAGTACTCATATGTTTATATACATATCTTTATATTTTAGTCCATAAGATCGACTACTTCTTTTATAAAGAAAAATATAACATGTGCTAATATTTTTTGATTATATTAATATCTAATCATAATAGAACAATGACTAAAAATAATTTAAGGATAATGCATAAATGCAATATGAATCTCATAAATATAATCTCTTCATAATTTCATTTGTAATGTTTATTTATCCAATTTATTTTATCATATACATTTATATAAGATAAAAAATACCTTTAAATAATTATATTACTAAACTACAACCAACCGATTGGTTGTAGAGTATAAACCAACAGCTTGTTAAGATGAGAAGCAAGTGACAAAGATACTAGCTTTCCCAAAGAGGAAAGAACTTAACAGATTTTTAGTCTCAGATATCGTTTGGGTTTCACTAGTTATTAACGTTGGGACTAGTATTTTTTTCCAAAGGTTTGATGGTTCAAAGATTTGGAATAACCTTTACTTAGCAAGATTCAGTGAAATGAATTAATTCTTATGTATAAGAGTTGAATAAATTTTATGTATAATTAAGATTATTATGTATGAATATATTTACATTTTTTGTATAAATTAAATAATAAGAACTTCTAATGACTCTTCTAAAAAGAAAAAAAATCAGAAATTACATTTAATTAAGCTGAAAAGGCATATTATAATTCCATTTTAATTCGATTTTTATTAGTACTAGTTAAAAAATAAGAAAGGTGAAACTTTACCAACTCAGCAATTATTTGGCTTGAATAAAAGCTTCTAATTTCTATATACGATGTTTATAAATCAGTACTAGTCCAATTTTCTTCTGTACGTAACCATACTTGCTTGCTATAGGACAAGTAAATATGTATAAATTTGGTCAATCACAAGACTACTTGATTAAATAGCTCAATTGATAGTATATGCCGTCCATGAGATATCATAACAATTCAAGCAAGATAACAATATATAATTTACTAATAAATGTTTGTTGGACAATATTATACATTATTTAGATTGACCAATTGAACTATATAATATCTGTTTTGCATCTTATGAAAGGTTAGGGTGGTTAAAGTAAAAAAAAAATCTTTATGCTTTATATTGTGAACTTCAATTATTTATGAGCTTTTTTATACTCGTGAATAATTATTCCTACCAATCACTCTATTTTGGTTAAAATAATTTTTAGTCGTGTAAGTTCGTAATAATGTAATATTTTAAAGGTTGAACCTAAAAAAAAAAGATATATAGTAAAATATTATTTGGGGAAGTTAGAATTTGTAATGGTATATAACAATTGAATATTTCATTGCAATTGTAAGATTAACAAATAAAACAAAATGATATTTTGGAATAAAATACTCTCATGTTTTGGAATAAAATACTCTCTTTTCCTTTTTAAATTTAATAAATAAAATAATGGTTTAAATTTGCAGGATTTCTCTGTGGTTTAATAAATTATCAAAGTGCTCCCTAATTCTCAAAACTGTCAATAATATTTTCTACAGATGTGTTTTTCTAAAGCTCGTTCTTCTTGCCTTCAATGTTTATTAAGAACTCTAAATCCAAATATATAATGACATCACATTGAGACAAAAGGAGAGAAGGTTAAAGAAGAGGAGAAATATCACGATTTATGGTAAATGAGAAATTCAAATCTTAATTGAAACTCTGGTTAGAAGAAATTATTATTCATAGAGATTAAATGGTGAAGCTCCAATGTAAAATTCAAAGTATTTATTATTTTCCATCAATCCCTGACAGTTCTCAATCCCAAATAGAAAAAATTTTGTGACCTAGAATCTAGATTAGGGATTTCAATTTGGATATTCTTCAATTATAAAGTAAATTATGGATTCTTCAATCTTGGTAGGGATTTCAATTGCTGGTTCCCCTCAATTTTCTACCAAGTTATCTAGGTTTTGAATAAGGGATTGTTAAAGAAAATGTGGTGAAATCATTGTAATGAGTTATCTTTGGATAAGGTAACTAGAATTCTCACAAACTTCGAGATGAACCTGTTGAGAGACAATCATGAGAAGAATAAAGGAATGGCACTACAAGTTGAAGTTTCTAAATCTGTGCATTACTCAGGAGATGATTATAATGAAAATGAAGATCTGGTGGTGCTAACATGAAATTTCAACAAGTGGCTGAAGAAGATGAAGAAAGATAGGTATAAGTTCAGGCAAAATAATGGGAGTTCATCAAGTTATAACTTCAAACGGCAAGCAAAAAATTAAAAAGGTTAAAAGAAGATACAATGTCATAGATATTAAGGTTTCAGGCATGTGTAAGCAGAATGTGCTCACACTTTTAAAAGAAGAAAAAGGAAGTCATACACCAACACTTGGACTGAAAATGAATCTGAAAGTGAGTATGGCAGCGAAGAAGAAATTGTGAGTCATCATGCTACGTTGGTTGCTTTATATAAAGAAAGTCCAGTTGCTTGCTTAGTAGCAATCAATGAATAAACTGACGATAAAGATACAAATGTTTCAGTATTAAACTTTAATCCATATAGTGACAATAATGATAGTGACTTTGAATTTAAAAAGGAAGATATCTACAAAGCCTATGAACTAATGCATAGCAAATGGGTGAAGATGCGTAAACAAAATGACAAGTTAAAGAGGGAGAATGTCAAAATGAAAGATGTTATTCAAGATCTGGAGATGAAATTATTGTTAACAAAAGATGAACTTGATGAAACCAGGCTAAAGCTTATCAATATAGAGAAAGGAATAAGAATGTTGAATGGTAGTATCGAGAAGCTAGAAGAATTACTAGAGATTGGAAAAAACAAAGGGTATTTTCAAGGTGTTGTATACAAAGGTAAATGTTTTCAAGTGAATAATGAGCAAATGGTAAAATTAGATTTGTTAAAGAAGCAAGATCAAGTAAGCACGGAGAAATTTCAAAAAGAAGCATAAAGTTCATGCCTTCATGTCACTTTTGTGGTGTAAAAGATCACATAAGGACAAATTGTTACAAGCTACTACAAATGTTATTCCATAATGATCAAAACAGAAAATGTAGACATTCTTGGAAGAAGCTTCAACAACAGAGGCTGCCAAAGCAAATGTGGGTTAGAAAGAACCAGCCGTAAGTCTTGTGGCTCTTAAATCCGTGCGCACCGCTTCTCACAATGAATGGTACTTTGACAGTGGGTATTCAAGGAAGATGAAAAGTGAAAGAAGCTATTGGATGAATCATCAAAGCTGTATGGGTGGTCATGTTACATTCAGTGATGGAAAGAAGGTATCGGTGATTGTAGAGGAACTCTTTACGTGAATGGATTGCCTCATTTCGAAAATGTGCTTCATATGGATGGTTTAAAAGCTAACTTAGTGAGTATTAGTCAGCTTGTGATAATGGGTTGTTAGTCAAGTTCACCAATGATGAATGCAAAGTGTTAAACTGACAAGGAAATTGTATAATAAGCAGAAGAAGATCTGTAGATAATTGCTATATGCTGGAATATTATGGAGTTGCTTAAGATGTTTTAACTGCCATGTGTGATAATAAGAGCATCATAAACATCTTCAAAAACTAGCTTATCATTCAAGAACCAAACATATTGATTTGAAGCATCATTTTATTTAAGAGCAAGTGAAGACTAAAGTTACTGAGAAGCAATTAGCCGATATTCTTAAGAAACCTTTTGACACCATCAGGTTTGAATCTCGTCGTGGGGCACTGGGACTATGTATGCTTTGCAACTTTGAAGCTTATTGTAGTAAGTAAAATTAAAAAAAGAGTGTTAGATGATAATGCTTTATACTTTCATATTTTATGTGAGGGGGAGATTGATTAAGTTGATCTTGATTTGTTGAATACATTTTTGGAGTTTATGAATTTAATTGGGGATCGGTCTTACAAGGATGGATTTGAAGTGAGTAATGATATGCTGATACTTATGCCTCCTTATTTGCTGAGATTGATTACATTAAAGGTATTTTTCATACGGAAACATCAAGTTCTTCTTTACGCTTGTTTAAATGATTCTTAGCTTCTTTTGGCATTGAATTGTCCTAAGGAAGAGATAGGAACTTGCTTATAGCTTTTTCAATTGGTATTTATAACTTTATTAGTAACAGTTGACCTTGCCTTTGATTTTTCGATATCTTTTATCATGATCGTTTATTTTAGGGGGAGTTTCCATTTCTCTTATTCAGGGGGAGATTTTGATGTGACAAATAATGCCAAAAGGGAGAGTTTGCAAGATATTTTATTTTCGGCATTATTTATATTTTGATATATTTGGTATATCTCTTTTAATAAGAAAGTTGATTTGGATTATGCATATCTTTTTTGATAAGGAAGTTGACTTGGTATAGGATTCCACTATCTTGGAATATGTAGTGTTTTTGGAAGTTAAGATAGTGTGGAAGGAAGGAATCCTAAATAAGATAAAATCCTAAAGAAGGTAGATTTGTTGGACATAAACAAGAAATATATCTATTGATTTTTGTAGTTGTGTTTTTAGTATGCTTATGTGATTAATTACAGGTTCTATTGATGATTTTTGTGGCTGTTTTCCATGAGTTTGTTCAGTGTTCAATTAAAAAGTACTCAATAGATTTTTGTTCGAAGGCAATCCATGGTGTGACACATGTCTATTGATTTTTGGCTACCGTGTTTTTGGAGTGCTTGAGAGATTAATCATAATGTTCTATCATTGATTTGTGCTACTGCATTTTTGGAGGTTTTACAGAGATAACAAATAATTTTGGCAGTAGATTTTTGTTTGTATAAGGAGTCTATCATGTAAAATCTATCCATTGACTTTTTGTGTTGCTGTGTGTAAGGGTTTTGGTCGATGCATTACAGAATATACAACAGCCTTTTTATTTTGGAAGACTTTACATAATTTTGATTTAATGAGGCTGCACATATAGGAGAGTGCTATTTGACTCAAATAACTTTTGTTTATGTTATTATTGATTTAATCACTTGAGATATTTTTATCTTTGTTATCATTCGTTGTTTCAAAATTTTCTATTGAGGTTAGTATGAGGTGGTCATGCTACTGGGTATGAGATAACTTTCAAGGGCGTGAGTACGAGTGGATAGCATCAAGGAATAAGTGGTGTCAGCTCTGTAATAATCTTGTTTAAGCTTATTGTACTATAGTAAAAGTTGATTAATCTGAGTGAGGGTCTTGTAGATGTAGACCGTTTGTGCTAAACTGCGTTAACAAATTTTCTGTATTGATTTATTTGCTGCACACTAAATTTTTCTACTAATTTTGTCCAAAGCTTGTGGAGGATAATGGGGAATCTATAGTGCGAGGATATGGACCGGAGTTAAGAGCACAACTAAGGAAAAATGTCAAAAATATTGGCGTCAGATGGCTAAGGGATGAATCGACTGCCTTTGGCGGAGGAGAGTGGTTGTCACCGGTGACAAAAGGGAACGAAGGTTTTTTGGCAAGGATAATCAGGGAGTATCTTTTCAAAATTCAAACAAATCTGGAGTGATTTTCGTAAGGGATAAAGGGAAGGAGAATTTGAATTTGAATTTGAATGAAAATTAATATGTCAAGAATAGCCAAGCAAATCCCTTAAATGAAGGGATAGAGGTTGGTGACCCTAAAAGAAGGAGGACTGGTCAAACTGGAATTGAAAGGGATCAAGCTACGGTTACCAACATCAACAAATCAGATTTGAATCAAAACCAAGTACCAACGGTGGGCCTTAAGAGTCGGCCCGCCGACAACAATGAGTTGCTTAAGCTGGAACTGTCGTGGGCTTGGCAACCCATGTGCGGTTCAAACTCTGCAAGAAATTGTCAGAGAGAAGAGGCCAAATCTAATCTTTTGAGTGAAACTAAATGTAATGATAATAAAATTAGTGAAATAAAAGCTACTTTGCATGATGACTTTTTTGTTGTTAATCCCGTAGGAAGTAGTGGCGGATTGGCTCTTTTGTGGAAATATTTGAGTTCAGTTTCTATGCTTAATTCGTCTCCTCGTTGTATTGATGTTGAGGTGGAAGGCTTCGGAGTAGGGAAGGCCCGAGTGACAGGTTTCTATGGTCATCCAATTCGTAGCAGGAGGTGGGAGTCGTGGGATCTCCTACGTACTTTATCTCGTGATAATGAACTCCCATGGGTAGTGTGTGGTGATTTTAATAGTATATTGTCGCAGTCAGAAAAGAAAGGGGGGCCCGGTGTATCCATCTCAGTTAATTGATGGGTTCAAAGAAGCAGTGCAAGATGCGGGTCTCAGGGATCTATATATGTCTGGTTATAAGTATACGTGGAACAACTGCAGAATGGGTAATGCTATGGTAGAGATTAAACTTGACAAATTCCTCACTAATGAGAGGTGGCGCAATTCCTTCAGTCCATCTAAAGCGGAGAGCTTGCTATATTCGGCCTCTGACCATTTTCCAATCTTCCTCCAAGTTCAAATTCTTGTCTCGAGATCACAAGCCCACCTTTTTCGGTTTAAAAATAACTGGATAATGGAGGAGGAATGTACTAGGATTGTTGAGGACTGTTGACGCTCTATTCCATTTAATGAGGTTTTATCCAAGCTAGATTGTTGCAGATCTCAGCTAGAGGGTTGGGGGAGGGAGCTTAAACAACAGTATCAGAAGGAAATCAAGAATTGTAAGGACTGCATTAAGCGACTTCGAGGGGGGAGAGACCAAACGAACTTTCAGCAACTCCAAGAAGCCCACAATAAACTCTTCTTCTTGTTTCAACAGTGGGAAAGATATTGGCAGCAGAGAGCGAAGGAAAACTGGCTAAAGGAGGGTGATCGAAATACCCGTTTTTTCCAATTGAAAGCTTCTTCTCGATAGAGAAAAAAATAAGATCACAAGGTTGATGGATGGTGAGGGGGCGTGGCAGGAGAATGAAGATGGGATTGCTCGTATCATCAATGGGTATTTTACTGATCTTTTTGCGGCTCAGGAAGGAGATTCTTTGCCAATCACTAATCTGCTTCAACATCGGGTTACGCCTGAGGACAATTTCACTCTTCTTGAAGATTATTCTCCGGATGAGCTTAAGAGAGCAGTCTTCAACATGCAGCGAGATAAATCACCAGGCTTGGATGACTTCAATCCTGGGTTTTTTCAAAAATACTGGTACTTGATTGGTAAGGAAATATCAGAGTTTTGCATTAAATGCTTGAAAAATGGATCTTTTCCCTCCCAGCTGAATAGAACAGCTATAGTTCTTATTCCAAAGAAAAAGGATCCTCACTCTATGTTCGATCTTCGTCCAATTGCGCTGTGCCAAATCCTATACAAGATCATATCTAAAATGATTGCGAACAGGCTGAAATTTCTTCTTCCTAGAATCATTTCAACCGCCCAAAGTGCTTTTGTTTTCGGTAGGAGTATCTTTGACAACTCTATCATCGCTTATAAAGTTCTTCACTTCATGCGAAATAAGAAAAAAGGCAAGGAAGGTTTTGCGGCATTCAAGATAGATATTAGCAAGGCTTACGACTGCCTTGAGTGGTCCTTCATCAGAGATATGATGCTAGCTTTGGGGTTTCACTCTCGGTTTGTGGATATTGTTATGAGATGTGTTTCCACGACTCAGCTCCAAGTTATTCTTAATGGGAAGCTTCTTGAACCCATTATACCTTCAAGGGGGTTCCGTCAAGGGGGATCTGTCAAGGGGATCCATTATCCCCAAATTTGTTTATTTTATGTGATGAAGGACTCACAAGGCTACTACAGGACCGGGTAGAAACTAGCAGTTTACATGGATGTCGCATCTGCCGTGAGGCTTCAGAGATTACCCATCTCCTATTTGCGGATGATAGCGTTCTTTTCTTCAGGGCTGATCGGGCTGAGGCGCAGAATGTAAAGGAGGTTTTAGATGTTTATGGGAGTGCCTCGGGTCAAGTGATAAATTTCAACAAGTCTATTCTGTGCTTTAGCTCCAATGTGCATTCTAATGTCCGTAATTCTATTAGTGGTTTGCTGGGTGTTTCTGATGGAGGGGGTATTAGTCCATATCTTGGTTTTCCCATGAACGTAGGGCAGAGTAAGGTTGAAGTCTTCAACTTTCTTAAGGACAGATTTTGGAAAAAGCTAAGTTCATGGAATCAGAGAGCTTTGTCAAAGGCGGGCAAGGAAGTGCTGCTGAAAACAGTTTTGCAAGCCCTTCCGAACTATATAATGAGTTTATTTTTGATTCCTAAAATAGTTTGTGATGATCTCCAGAAGATCATGGCACGGTTTTGGTGGGGGAAGGGTAAAGACCATGCAAGTGGAAGGCACTGGATGTCGTGGGAACGTTTATCAAATCCAAAGGATGTGGGTGGTCTTAGTTTCAAGCAAATCAGGCCCTTTAATGTTGCAATGCTAGGGAAAATTGGGTGGCAATTGTATAGAAATCCTACTTCTTCAGTTGCTCGGTTGCTGAAAGCCAGATATTATCCGCACTCAACCTTCTTAGACAACGCCCTTGGAGTTAATCCCAGCTACATATGGCGTAGCATTCGTGATTCGCAACAATTGATCAAGAGTGGAATATCTTGGAGAGTGGGCAATGGTAGAGCAATTCCTATTTAGCTAGAGCCGTGGCTACCAGATTTGAACAATCCTTTCATTGACACGATCTTCTTTGTTGGATTTGGAGTGTATTATGTATCTGATTTAATTGATGGTTTGAGATGGAATGGTCCTTTGATCAACATCATTTTTAATGAGCGTGACTCTCGCTTAATTATGTCCATTCCTCTATCTATTAGTTGTCCAGCTAATGACGATACACTTCGAATGGAAAGTACATAGTGAAGAGTGCTTACAAAGCTCAGACTTGGGTTTCATCCCTCAGCAATAACAATCGTAATCATTCTATTTGGAGGAAAATTTGGAACGCTCCTATAATGCCTAAGATTAAAAGCTTCTTTTGGAGAGCTTGTAATGGTATTCTACCTGTGAGAGCAGTGCTCAACTCCTGCCATATGTTTGTAGAAGATGTCTGTCCTTTATGCTGTAGGAGTTCAGAAACAATTTTTCATCTTTAAGTCGATTGCCCAGCAGTTGAGGTAACGTGGGAAGCATCCTTTCTAGGATGGTTTCGATCGCAGGTCAGTTCTTTTCTGGATTGGATTCAACGGGTTTTCGCGGTTTTCAACCATATGGATTCAAGTATGGCTATAGTTATATGCTGTAGTGTTTGGGAAAGCCGAAACAATGCTCTATGGAAGAATCAAAGTTTTTCAGCTATGCGCACATGGCACTTTGCTCTTAGAACGTTCGAAGAGTGGCGTAGGGCTGTGCAAGTTCAGCCCCAAAACTTACAGCTGGTCCCTTCATATTGGACAGCTCCTGATGTTGGATGGGTTAAATTAAATGTGGATGCTTCAACTCATAACAATGGGACAGGTATTGGTTGCATTGTGAGAGATTGGAATGGAGATTTTGTAGCGTGCAAGTCTATTTTTTTGGAGCAGTGGTTGCAGCCTAGGGATGTAGAGTTGGTGGGTGTGAGGGAAGCTCTTAGCTGGTTAAAGAGATGTGCGTGGCCTCAAGTTATGTTGGATTCGGACTGCCTACAGGTGGTGAACACGCTTAACCAATCTTCAGATGATGATGATTCAAGCTTTGGTTTATTGTTATTAGATTGTAAGTCTCTAATTAATGAGATTTCTGGTGTTGTGAAGCTCATGCATGTTGGTAGAGTAGGAAATGTCATAGCACATAGTCTAGCTAAATGCTCTGTGTCGTCTTTGATAGATGGGGAATGGTATTCCAATCCTCCTTACTTTGTAAACCAACTTCTTCTTATTCAATAAAGCTTCACATTTCTCTTTCAAAAATTTTTTTCTACTTGTGATTAAAATTTAGAAAATCGTAGTTGCTAATCTAGTTATTTTCTAATAAGCAACCGTCAGTCTTAGTTTAAAGCAACTGCGACACAATAGGAATTTTGTGAAACTTCAACCTCAAGTTTTTCATCAACTTCATAATTTTGTATACGATAACCATTATATGATCACACCGATAACCGTTTGTTGGCGAGTTTGTCTTATTGCAAAAGACGAAGATGTTGATCCATGACATGTATCCATGGAGATAAGCAAAGCCCTTTCCAATTCTTCTGGTATTCGTCCTCGGACCACCAAAGTCATGTACTCCAAAAAGGCACTGTCACAAGCTAATATGATAGGTCTATCACCAGGAAGTCAAGCACTTCTTTTGTCATCTTCAAGAGCTCCCTGAAAATGATGGTATTCAGATATTTTAAGGGAAGGACAAATATATATTTTTTCAACTGTATACATAACAAAATGGCCTTTATTAACTTCAACTGAACACGTAATCAAATCTCATCTTGGAAATGTAATTCTTGTTGGGGCCCGAATTTTTTTTATTTTAGTAAGCATGAATTGATTGAATTTGGTGATTTCGGAATATAAATTATTTTGTTTGGAGTTTAATTAGCATGTCATTGATTGCAGGATTTATTGCTCAGATTGATGGAATTGGAAGTATTAAATGGAGAAATTATGATTAAGTTAGAGTATAGTATGGTGTGAGTTAAATTGAAGAATTAAAAATACATAAGGGTATTTTGGGTAGATTACTAAGGTTAGAAGTACTAAGGCATTAAAGGAAGGCCAAATTGGACTTTTAACACTCATGAAGGGTAGAATGGGAAGAGGAAAAGATTGTCTTGTAAATAATAAGACAAAAACATGAAGAAGAGAATTTCGGTGGAGTTAAAAGAATAGAGCTTTAAACTAGGTCATGATTTTTCTTAGTCTTAAAGAGGGA
>JAOQMS010043957.1:0-11016 GCA_027563885.1 Erythroxylum longipes | reverse complement strand
ATTTTTTGTGTCTCCACCAGCTCATGTTTCAACGTGTGTGTGTGTAGAATCTCCACAGCTGCAACGTTTCAAGCCTTATCTTCTCCTCAACTCACTTCGTGTAAGGAGTGGTATGTAATCGTGAGTGGAGTAGTGAGTATATCATAATTGTGTTCACGCCTAGCTTCTCTTCACAGACTCTCCAATCAATGTTTTTTTTCTCTAACTGCTTGCGTGATTTACTACTTGTTCCTAGTCCACTTGCGCCGCCTCTCCAGCACCAACGCAGCTCTCCTTTCTTGTTTTTCTTCTGTTCTCTCTGCACAGCCCACTCTTCATTCCTTGATTGCCGCCTCTCTTTTGTCTCTCATGTATTGTCAAAGTCCATCATCTCATTCTCTCTGGCTATCCTTTTCCCACTCCTTTTTAATTTATCATTCATGCAAAAACCTCCATTCTTTGTCTTTCAAAACATTAACATTTTAGGTGACTAAAACATTAACCTTTTTTACCCAATCTCCTTTGAAACTTTTTTTTTTTGCTTTTTATGGTATTAGATGTTCCAAATCAAATGTGCCTAAAATCAAAACAAATAACTTAATTAATGCAATTTAAACATTAAATGGACAAGAGTTTAGCAAATTATGTATCAAAAATTAATACAAAATGCTCATTAACATCTACTACCTTTTAATATGAACTTGTTGTTTCTGGCTTTCTTGTTTCCTTCTCTTTTCTTCATCAGCTTCCTTTTATAGAAGCGGGCATATTTTCTGATCATAAAAGTTAAACTCGCCATCTCCATCTATTTGCAACTCAATGCCACTTTCATCACTATTTGATTTGTCAGTTGCTTTCAGTGCCATTCCTTTTCTGTAGGAAGATCTTTCATCTCGCCTAAGCTTAGTTTCATGGATCACCAGATTTTCTGATAGCCAGTCGAGTGCAACAGTGTTTAGATCCTTTTTTGTTTTTAGAGATGTTACCTTAGGTCTCCATTTCTTTAGTAGTGACCTCAAAATCTCCATTACGAGCTCATCATTAGGATATATCTTTCCCAACTTCTTTAAGGCCATGATAATGTTGTTGCAGAGAAGAATTCATCTATGATCTCTCCTTATTTCATGCCAATAGTTTCGTATTGATACACTAAAAGACTTATTCTATGCCTTTTTACCTTATTTGTTCCTTCAAAAGTGCCTTGAAGTTTGTCCCATATTTCTTTTGTTATAGAGTAGTAGGATATCTTTTCATATTCTTCTGGAGACAATTCACATATCATGTGATGTTTTGCCTTAGCGTTTAGTTGTGCATTTCTCCTGTCAGCATTAGTTCATACTTCTATGTTATCGGAAGTGGGAATTGTTGCACTAAGGTTAATTGCTTGCCACACTTCGATATCTACATATTGGAGATATATGGGCATTCTCTCTTTTCAATATGAGTAGTTTTTCCATTAAAGTAAGGAGGCTTTGAGACGGATTGTCCTTCAAAACTTCTCAAGGTGTTTGTCATGATCTATTACGTGCTGTAAAACGCAACAAATGTGAATCTTCGCTCTGATACCAAATGATAAAAGCAAATACACACAAGAGGGGAGCGAATTGTATGTATAAATATTTTCGCAAGTTTTTTTAATTCGTATAATAAACAAATCCTAGTTAAAATAATAGGAGCCTGTCAAACTATAAAGCATGTTTAAACAACAGGAGCATATTAGTCAATAGGAGCCTTTTGTGGGATAGGACCTTACTTAAATAAAAGGAGCCTACTAAATGATAAATCTTGTTAAAACAATTTAAAAATAAAAGGCTCTTGTTAAAACTAAAAGGAGCCTATTGCAAGTTGAAAACAGAAGGAGCCTTTTAAAGCCAACATACACACTCAATATAATACGAAAATTTAAAAGTTAAAGAGAGAAAAGAAAAACGCAGTCCATTTATACTGATTCTACTTACAACCCAAGCCTATGTTTAGTCCTCAATTATTCAACTTAAGTGTTTTACTATAAAAACCAAGTATTAAATTTGGCGAGCCTCTCCAAGCTCACAAGTACATATTTTTTAAAGTTTTTCAACCTTTCACACTCGAAGTATATAACAAGCTTCTAACAAGCTCACAGAAAAACAAAATAACAATTTCTTTCTTGACAGAGTAATTTCACTTTCTAAGGCATAATAATAATGATATGATTTTCAAAAATATAGATGCTGCTCAAAATGTTTTGACAGTACAAATATGTTCGCTCTACTTCATAAGTGTTGTTGCTCTTCCTTAAATGGTCAATTTCTTCAACTAGTCGTTGCTTCACTCGCATCTTTAGTCAACTGGATAGATTTAAGCTTGAACAATTTCAATGTCTTCTTTGCCAAAAGTCTTTCAGTAATCACGGAGCTAATATATGACCTTCATAATTAGTAGGATCTTTTTGGATAAATCATTTCTAATAAGGTAAGTTTATAAAGAAGGTTCCTGCAAGAAAGAAAACGTATTTTTTATTATTTTATTTCCTTTTTGAGAATTAAACCATTAATTTCACAAGGAAATAAATCTAATTTGAATTTTGAAATATGATGCAATTATCAACAAAATCGTTAAAATAAATCTTAAGCTAACATCATGTTGGCATTATGTGTAAACATTTAAGGATCTGGTCTTCAAGAATCCTTGTTTCATGATGTAACTCCTTCGGGAGCTTTATTCATCAATAAAATTCTTTTTAATTTAAATAAATCATAACTACTAAAGGCGAATAAAAAGTCATTTTCTACTAAACGTGGAGTGTGTTTCCTCGAAGTAACACCAAAATGGAATGGCCATGGACTGATCTTGACACATGCCTAAAATAAAGAAACCAAGTACGAAATGCTTGTGGTCGTGAGAACGAATCATACTGCGTAACATTTTCTAATGCGAATCTATTTTTCTCTTTCAACGTTTTGTTCATTATGCACGCTTTTTGAAGTAACTAGCTCAGGGAACTGAGGGTTCAGTGTGCTGTACTAAGACGAAAAGCTTTAATAGGGAAGTTGCCCGTGAGCTTCCTTGAGTTGAGTCAAGCTTGGTGCTAATAATGATAAGGCATTGGATTGTTGCAATTGCCTTCTACCGTCAAAGATTGTGAATGTTATTAATTTGATTATTGACATTGACGCTCAATGACCATATAATATCTAGTCAATAGTCCTCTTACATGAGTGGACATATTCCATTGGTTTAAAGATATAGTATTTGACAGCCTTACCATGTTCCTCGATTTAATACCAAACAAATATTCCTAAGCCAGCACAATTTGTCCTCTTTTTCTCAACCCAAGAAGTCTGCTTAT
Source organism: Erythroxylum longipes (assembly GCA_027563885.1). Classification (NCBI taxonomy): domain Eukaryota; kingdom Viridiplantae; phylum Streptophyta; class Magnoliopsida; order Malpighiales; family Erythroxylaceae; genus Erythroxylum; species Erythroxylum longipes. Next base: position 7,709 of record JAOQMS010043957.1, on the reverse strand, counting down.
AACATTCTTCAAAACGAATTCCCATGTTAACGGTTTATTTTGTTCAAAGTCCCTCTTATCGTATTTTCTTTCAACCGCCAAAAAGATAAAATACCATGTAAAAGAGTTTGATATATTAATGGTTCAGGACTTCAGAATAAGGCTTTCTTTCGAACCCTTAAGACTTAACACTGAAAAGAACATGCTCGGGTCACAATTTATATTGAATGCAATCAATTTGGCATAACAATTACGGTATTGTCAGGGACGAGAAGAATGGTGTGAAACCCAGATCACACTGCGGTGACTCCAGAAATCAACATTGAACGATTTGGACAAATTTTTGTTGTAAAAACATATATACTAACTTATCTCATATAGCTACCAGGATTCATATAAATTAATTTTCCTCTACTTCCCTTCACTAAACAGCTACGGTTGTGTATATATATGTTTAAGAATTAATACTAGATTGATTAAACATAGCAGGTTTCCATCTACATATTAAAAGGGCAGCAGCGGTGATTTTATTGTAGAGAAGCAATTTAGCGTAAAACAAAGGTGGAAGTGGAAGGAGAGTCTTGAGTCGTAGATTTTGACTTGTCCGTGGTCGATGCCCGTTGGGAAGGGGTTGTCTTAGCACGAGTGAAGTGAACACGAAAACAGACGCACACAAAGTCCACTCCAAGTCGTCCGTGGTAGACCCCACATGGTGCTGAGGTGATTCCCAATCCTCTCTGCTATGTCACTAAAAGGCACTGCCATTGAAGTTTCTTTGCAGCGTCAGAGGAAGCTGGTAGCGAAGCCGCCTGTCTACTTAGACATTACTAGTTTATATAGATGTACACAATTGTAATAATAATTATTGGTAATATCAAGGAGCTTCCTTTGATATCCATATAGCTACTAGTGTGAATTAATTATGTCAAGTTCTAATCAGCGCGTAGATGGGGAGCAGTACTCAAACTTTGAGTTTTCTGAATTCCTCAAGTTCGACGAGTGGATAGAGGAAGACGATTCATCATTAGCGATATCTGATTCTTCCCACAATCCTGTTTACCGAGCACGTGTAGTTGGTGAGTCGAGCGGCACTATAAGTCCTCCCGAGCGGCGTAGCGGTATGTGTAGCAACTGACACATGTATATTAAGCTTCTACTGTATGAGTGTTCTCAGCTGGTGGTATTGTCATATTTCTCCTTTTTTTTTCTTTGTTTTGTTGCATACATAATATCTCTCCAAGGATGTTGCCCACTTTTGACACTTGATTACGTCATTGTTAACAATGAATGCCTTGTAACAGGGGAGGACAGAATAGGTGGGGAGAAGAAGGAAGCCAAGGAAAGGGTAGCATTCAAAACAAAATCAGAAGTAGAAATACTGGACGATGGGTTTAAGTGGAGGAAGTACGGGAAGAAGATGGTGAAGAATAGTCCAAACCCTAGGTACATATCTCATATCTTCCAATTTTAATCAACTTTTGTTTAGGAGATTCTTAATCAAGGCAAGGAAATGTCTTTCTTTCTTATATGTCATGTAACTGGCGGAACATGTGTTTCTTCTTTTGTGAACATATCGGACATCTTTCGGACTTTCACAAACTATGTTCATCTTTGAACAACTGAAATATTGACCTGTAGCTGCAGGAGATATATTGCTTCTCGCAATTATAAGGCTAAAACTACACTTTTTAATAGGTGACGAAGAAACGAATTCTATGAAGAGCTTCTACTTTCTAGGTAAAGCAAGGGACTCAAAACCGAGTGGCTACAAAGGGGAAGGGGTAGAACGTAAATAGCTTCATTTTCAAAGACGAAAAACTATTAAGTAACCAGTTTGGCTGTAAACCAGAGCATGTTTCCACCCTTAGTACGGAATGCATCATATTATAGCCATTTTTTAATTGAATAAAAAATTAATTTAACAAGTTATAATATAATAATTTAAATTAATTAACAATCTATCCAAGATTAATTCATTCAGTGCTATAGAACAAAATTATCAATAGAAAAATAAACACTGTGCTTGAGATGTTGGTCATCCTTGCAAGGCAACGTTTGCAAACAGATATCTATATACAAACTGCCATTCAGGCTGCGCTTGGGCTCGTAAATCCTTCGGCTTCGGTTTGGAAGTGCTGGCCAGTATTACAAAGAACGCGCTACAACACTACATATCGACACACATATTGCTGTCTCTTGCGAACTTAGAATCAAAGTTTGACAAGAGACTTGAGACTTTTCTTTTATCGGCTATAGGTAATTATAACGTGGAGTATACATGTGCAGGAATTACTACAGGTGCTCGGTTGAAGGCTGCCCGGTGAAGAAGAGAGTCGAAAGAGATAAAGATGATCCTGATTATGTGATAACAACTTACGAGGGCATCCATAATCACCAATAGTCGCGATGATCAATATATCTACTTACTGTTGAACCCACGTGCATCTAGTCCATCACATCTGGTTCTATCAGATTAAAAAGTTTTTATTTTGTTTGATTTTTACTACTTAAGCAATGGAATGACATTTTCAATTTGAAACATATTTTTAATGTAAATAACAAATATACTACCAATTTACTAAGATACCGTGTGATAAAGGTATGCACCATTTACGCGTTAGTTAATAATATAATACATGTTAAAACGATTTAATATTTTATTCTCTTTATTGATAATAAATTTTGTTAGATATATGGTATATATCTTTTTATTTTGTTTTTATTATTAATTGGACCTATAAGATATTAATGGGATGATGATAGCTAATCATGTATCTTTGTTTAACTTGAATTCAAAAAGCTATTAGGGATAATCTTCTAATTATGATAGAGTTCTATCTCTAATTGATGTGTATCTTGATTAGAGGTTCGATGGATCATGGGTGTGTGGCTAAAGGGCACATTGTTGAAATTTCCGTGTCAGGTGTTAATAGATTTTTGAGATAGGCATTAAGTAAAATGGGTTTTAAGTGTTGGAGTCTGGTTCTTGATTGGTGGTATTATGTATGTCTCTAGTATGGCTCATGTGAATCTAGAGTGTGTGGTGTGAATTGTGCAGAGTGCGTAAATTTAAGGTGAGCTTGTTTTTTATTTTGGGTTTGGTAATACATGGTGGTTTAATTGGTTTTGTGGAATCAAAACTTGTCCTCCTTGGCTGTACGTGAAATGCACACGAGTTTCTTTTGATTTTTGAGTGGATAGTGTATGTCGTGTCCCACATGATTTAATTGGAATTTGTTGAAGCTGGATGATTTATGTGAGGGAAGAACTAGGGCCAGCCCTGGGCATGGGCAGGACAGGCACCCGCCGAGGGCCCATCCTTATAAAAAATAAAATGAAACAAAATAAGGCCTACTCTTGATTTCATAAAGAACAAAAAAAAGGTCTATATTTTGTCTATTTTTATTCTTTGCGAGGGCCCAAAAATAAGTAAAAATATGATCTTTTTTTTACTTTGCCCAGGGCCTATAAAATATCAGGAACAACCCTGGGAAGAACCATAGGATTCTTGTTTTTGATATTGGATTGTTGAAGTAGCACATAGTTAGGAGTATCTCTCTATTTATGCGTTGGTTTTCGACTGGAAGTTAATTGAGGACTGCGTGTATGTTCTGTCGATTGTAAACTAAGCAGCCATAGTCTGATTCTAGAATTGTCGTGGATCAGTCTAGCTGGTGAACAATTTCTAGATCTATTTTAGAGGAGTTGAACCGATTGGGAAGTTGTCTTATTTTCTGTCTCAAGTGTTTTCGTTTTTGTTTCTAGTTATTTTAATTACTTGAGTTGTTTGTTAATTATTTGATTAATGTCTTTTATTAAATGTTGTTGAGAAAAATCCTTTGTTGAGGTTAACACGAGTCAATCGTGTTACGGTGTGTGAAAATCTTTCACGAGAAGTGAGGTTAAGGGATAGTGTCAAGAGTTGAGTGATATCGGCTCAGTAAAGCCTTGGGTAAATCCATTGTACTTCGGTGAAAGTAGTAAGTTAGGTGAGGGCCCCGTAGACATAGGCAAGAAGTGATGAACTACGTTACCAAATTTCTGGTGTTGATATGTTATTTTGTTTTGGATTGTTTTTGTTTTGGTTTGTGATAGAGAGGACCACGGTAAAATTGGAAAGTTTGTGAAACTACTACCTCCTATGGTTTTTCAATCGGTATCAGAGCGGGTTACCGTTTCATAATTTGGTAGCAAGTTAGTGTAGATCCTAGTTACGTGAACATGGCTACAAGAGAGGGTGCATCGATCACTAAACCACCACTGTTGTATGGATCTAACTATCCTGCATGGAAAGAACGTATGAGAGTCTTCATCCAAGCTCAGTGTACAAAAGCTTGGCACTCGATAGTATATAGGTGGATACATCCGATAATTACTAATGATAAATGAGAGGCAGTTTGAAAAATTCCAATTGAATGGATAAGAGCCGAAGAAGAAAGTGCGCTTGGAAACTCAAAAGTAATGCATGCAATTTTTAGTGTTGTTAATAAAGGACGTTTCTTAATGATATCAACCTATGAATTGGCTAAAGAAGCGTGAGATGCTTTGCAAATTATTCATGAAGGGTCCAAATCTGTGATAGTGTCAAAATTATAGACGTTAGTTGTGAGGTTTGAAGAACTGAAGATGAATGAAAATGAGACCATTGGGGACTTTTATGAAAGATTGCGAGATATAGCAAATCAGGCACATCAACTTGGAAAGAACTATTCCAATCTGAAACTAGTCAAGAAGATATTAAAATCACTACCTTCGAGATTCATTCCAAAAATTGCAACAATCGAAGAAGCTCATGACATCAATGATTTGTCGTTGGATAAGGTAATTCGAATTCTGACTAATTTTGAGATGATTTTGTTAAGGGGTAAAAAAGAAAGGAGCAAAGGATTGGCATTACAGACTGAAACTGGAAAAGGTATGAATGATGTAGAAAATGAATCCAAAGAGAATGAGGATATGGATCTATTAACAAGAGAATTCAGTAAGTGGCTAAAGAGAGTGAAAAAGGTTAGAACCGAGTTTAGGCAAAACAACGGGAGCTCATTGAACAATAACTTCAAACGACAAGTCAAAACTCAAAAGGGTGAAAGAAATATGAAGAAAATTCAATGTCATGAGTGTCAAGTTTCGGACATGTGCAAGGGGAATGTGATAACACTTTGAAGAAGAGAAAAGGGAAGTCCTATAGAAACACTTGGAGTGAGAATGAATCCAGAAGTGAGTATGTTAGTGACGAAGAAATCAGTAATGATGTTGCGCTAATTGCTTTACATAGCAAAAGTCCAGTTACTTGCTTAATAATAACTGAGAAGGAAGTAACTGAAGACGGAAAAGGAAGAAAATCGAAAATTTTCCATAAAAACGCAAACAACTCAGCTTAAGACCTAATATGATAGTGATGAAAGTGGCTTAGATGATAAGAAGGAGAATATTTACGAGGCTTACAAAGCTATGTATGAAAAATGGTTGAAAACGTGCAGAAAGAATGAAAAATTGAAGGAAAAAAATCTCTCCATGAAGAACACCATCCAAGGGTTAGAAAAGAAATTGAAGTTGGCATTAGATGAACTTGGTGAAACTAGAATGAGATTAGTAAATATTGAAAAGGGATTGACAATGTTAAATGGAGCCACAGAAAAACTAGACAAGTTAATGGAAATAGGTAAGATTAAAAGGGATCTTCAAGGCATTGACTATAAGGGTGAATGCTCCAAGGTGAATGGTGAGAAAGATGACATCTAGATATGTCTGAGAAGAAACTTTGAGAAAGAATCGAAGGTTTGTACCCACATGTCATTTTTGTGGAGTTATCGGGTACATAAGGTCGGGATGCTACAAGATGTTACAAATTATGTTTCAAAGGGTCAAAACCAAAAATCTAGATACTCTCCATTAAATTTCCAACAACAACCTATGTTACCGAAGCACTCTTGGGTTAGAAAGGGTGAAGTACAAGTACAAAGACGTAGTGAAGGAAAAATAAGAAAGTGTCCAAATTCATAGTTAGTTACTGTTTTTAAAGAAACTGTTCAGATTGAGGATAAGTTAGCTACTTCAGATGAAGAAATCAATCAGACAGTTGATGATTAAAATAATGTGATGAGAAATAATCCCAAGTTTGAATTTCTTCGAGGGGCACAATAACTATGTACTTTACATTTTTGAAGTCTTTTAAAAAAAAAAACGTAAAAAAATGTCTTCTTTAATTCTTCTTTAATTTTTATGTTGCCATTGTCGTCCTATCTTTTTAGTAGTTTTCATTGTGACCTCTATTTGGCTCCGTTGAAGACTTTTCAGCTCTCTCATCAGTATGGGTCTCTCTCTCAGATATCTCTATCTCTTTCGGGCATATCTCTTGGTGTTTGAATGGTAGCAAATTTTCATCTTGGCGTACTTATGATTCTTCCACTGCACCTATTATTGATTCTTATGATTCTGCGTTTTGAAACTATTTTGTCCCAATGGGAGATATCAAATTGTTTTTGGAGACTGTTCCATTCAGGGGGTGATTTCAAGGTATATGCGTTACTATTCATCTTGCTTTTTGGCATCTTTGGTCCTAAGGGGGAGAAATTTGCATGATTGGATAATTGTTCATTATTATTTTTATGAATATTCTTTGGAACTTGAAGTTGGATTGAGGGAGAGTTCATATGAATTGTGAATTTGAATCTTATATATCCAATTACACTATTCAGGGGGAGTTTCTTATTTGTGACAAATAATGCCAAAAAGGGAGAGATTTTTATATATATGGTATATATCTTCTTATTTTATTTTGGCATATTTATTATTAATTGGACCTATAAGATATTAATTGGATGATGACAACTAATCATGTATCTTTGTTTAACTTAGATTCAAAAAGCTATTGGGAATAATCTTCTAGTTATGATAAAGTTCTATCTCTAATTGATGTATATCTTGACTAGAGGTTTGATTGATCATGGGTGTGTGGCTAAAAGGGGCACTGTTGGAATTTCTGTGTCATGTGTTAATAGATTTTTGGGATAGGCATTAAGTAATATGGGTTTTACGTGTTGGGGTGTGGTTTTTAATTGGTGGTATTATGTATATCTCTAGTATGGCTCACGTGAATCTAGAGTATGTGGTGTGAATTGTGCAGAGTGCGTAAATTGAAGGTGAGCTTGTTTTTAATTTTGAGTTTGGCAATACATAGTGGTTTAATTGGTTTTGTAGAATCAAGACTTGTCCTCCTTGGCTGTGCATGAAAGGCACATGGGATTCTTTTGATTTTTGAGTGGATGGTGTATGTCGTGTCCCACATGATTTAATTGGAATTTGTTGAAGCTGGATGATTTACGTGAGGGAAGAATCATGGGATTCTTGTTTTGATATTGTATTGTTGAAGTAGCACACGGTTGGGAGTGTCTCTCTATTTATGCGTTGGTTTTCGACTGGAAGTTAATTGAGGACTGTGTGTATGTTCTGTCAGTTGTAAACTGAGCAGTCTGATTCTAGAATTGTCGTGGATCAATCCAGCTGGTGAACAATTTCCAGATCTATTTCAGAGGAGCTGAACCGATTGAGAAGTTGTGTAACATCCCGTTACTCATGTTAAGGCTAGAGTAGTAATTTAGGAGAAAGTATTGTGAAATTAGGAAAATGCATGTCATGCATAAGTTAATTGCAACATACACATTTATTTTGCACATTCATATGATTGTACATGCATTCATTGGCATTTCCGGGTAAGTTGGTTTATAAAT
>JAOQMS010043956.1:0-11017 GCA_027563885.1 Erythroxylum longipes | reverse complement strand
GTCACTATACATTTATACACTCCTAAACATGGCAATTTACCAATATACCCTTCCTATTGGTGAGGGGATGTTACAAAGCGAAATTGCGATTATTCAATAAGTAAAAGAAGTTAATGTTCACTGTTTAGGCAAACATGTTTCTGTCATCATATGTAGACAGAGACATTCACAAAATCCAGTTCTCAACTCCTTATTCATCTCTTTTCAAATCTCCAAAAATCTCCAAAAACCTAAGCAATCATTCACGTCAAACTTCTGAGAAGAAAGATCACACTACGTAGAAAGCCCACAATGCTAGAAGGTAGATAGCCGATGATGCATGAAGTGATAATGTGTGAAAGGATAGGAGTGATTAGACAATCGAAAGAAACCTGGTGAAAATTTAAGAATTAAAAGTTGATATAGGTTTCTGGTAAAAATTTAAAGGATTTTATTTTTTTTGAAAACTACGTGAGTTTTTAAGGTGGCATTTAAAGATCAATTGACCTCTACATAATAGTGCATGTACGACACTTCATAATTTCCTTGCAAAATAGCCTATCATTGAGTAGACTCGTGAACTATTAGACCTTTATTGAGCAACTTAAAAGATTTGGTTTTGAATTGATGAAACCCAAAAAAATTTGGCCTTAATTTGGGCTTTTAGCCACAACTTAGAATAAGCTTTCTAGATTTAGTAGGACAACCACATTACGTAATGGGAAAACAGGTTAATCTAGGTAATAACCATACAAGCTCGGGTCATTTAACCTATATTATGTTATCCCTCATGATCCACCACCTTTTTTTTTTACCATAAGTGAATCAGAGTTACAATGATTATGTATTGCAATTTAAATTCTAGCAATGGGTTTAATCATTGTTACATGAATCCTAAAACATTGAAAAAGAATCTCATAACCAATTCTAAAAGAGAGCGAGAATAACACTACTATATTAAGAAATGGCTAAACATATTCGTTGGCCTTGATATCCCTTTTAAACTAGAAGGACAAAGTCTAGGTCCTCATAAATCTATAAAAGGCAAGAAATCTGCCCCTTTTTGTGTCTCTAAAACTTCTTTATATTCTTTTGGCAGTTTAAATGTCCTTTTATAGTTAAAATTAGGGTTCTATTAGGACAAAAAGTTAGCAAGCAAGAAGGTGACTTTGTGTGTCGTTTTTCCCTAAAATTGTAAACATACATGATCCTGATAAGCTACATGACTATGTACTTACCCGACCATATAGGTTGTAAGAGAGGCTGAAACTTCAACTTCACGCTCCTACATGCTTCCAGTACGTTACACGATCCCAAGCACGGTTGCGTAAGTTATAATAACTTGATTTCTTTTATTCTTTGTCCCATCTTCACCCTAATTCATCTCTTTTTTGCTTCCATAAAGGCAAATAAAATCAAACATCAATAGAACGACTCTAGGGATATGTTTTTAGCTCCTTCTGGTTCTTGTTCCTCCAACTTGTACCTAAGACATAAGGATATGTTTTTAGCTTATTATGGTTTTTGTTCCTCCAACTTGTACCTAAGACAAAATGTGAACCAAAATAAGTATCTTAAGAAAAATATAACATTAATCACTAAGTATTAGGGAGTAATTATATATTTAATTAATCAATTATCAAGTTCTCCTACACTTAGCTTAGGGCCATTCTCAAGCAAAACTAAAACTAAAAATAAAAATAAAAATAAAAATAAAAATAAAAATAAAAATCAAACACAAAACACATTCTACTTTTCCATATTTCCTAAGAATAGATAATTATAAGAAAAAAGGAATAACTTTCAAAACTATTGTAAGAACTAAATATTAAAATCTTTTACTCATGATCAATCAACAACCATTCCCTTAAAAAATTGAGGAATCTAAGGATAACTTTGGGTAAGTTGTATTTAATAATAAGATAAGTCTATATGTACACTTAAACACCTTTCATGATCAAAACATTCCACAAATTTCATATTATTTTAGTTGTCCACCACTAAAGATTCATCTGCATAATCATAAATCAAAGGACTTTTTAAGGTTGTAATGGGGACAAAGGTGAAGGTGAGAAGTATTTAGAAAATATAGTTAAAAAACCATCAAATTTAGTGAAGCATGAAAAACACGCAAAAGAATATCAAGTGAAAAAATTAACATCCACTCAAAACTGGGTACCATTAGCTATGATGAATGCAAAAGCTTTATTTCATAGCTTAAACTTAAGCCGTCACACTACCAACAACATGAAGCACAAGCAATTAGAAGGAATAATCCATGTAAATGATGATAAATTATACATTATAACTATAAGAAGTGACCATTCATAACAACGTCTCCATTATTTGTATTGTAATAAATAACATAAATAACTGTAGGAGGACAGGCTAACATGAATTAATTTGCAAAACAATTGATTTTCATCCTCGATAACTTTTTTTCTTTTTTCTCTCTTTTTTTAATTTTTATTTTTTTAAAGACAAAAGTTGAAAGAAACTGCATCAATAATGGAATTCATTGATAAGAGATGAAAAATCAAATTCCATCAATTATAACCAACCTATATATATACACACCCCTATACTTACACTCTTGTGTATCCACAAACATCAAAAGTCACAAATGCTCTACTAGCCAAGAAATTTGGTTAGGTTAAAGGCTTATAATGTGATTAACACAAAAAGAAAGGCTAATAAAGCTCAAAGGGGCTTAACAAATGTAAAAATCATATCATTAGGTAGGCTATTTGGATAATGTAACTAGTAAACAAAGAATGCCTATATCGTTTTCATATTAATGCATTTGAAAAAAACTTGTTCTTAAATAGAAAATCAAGGCAAAGTCAGTATGAACATGTCATGAAGGTCATACGTGAACAAAAGACAATGAGACTCAGGTGGATATGTCATTCTAAAAGGCTCAAAATCTCATTGTCTTATGTCTACCCACTAATCACTACTCTTCTACATAAAACATATATTGACAAATCATAAGAGTAAAAATTACATGCCTATTTCCATGAATTTTTTGAGTTAATTCTACTATCTAATTATAACTATATAGTCCCAAAAGTAATAAAAAAGAGAAAAATTTTTAATATGCAAAAAGAACTTAAAACAAACATAAGCAGAAAATTTCCCACCTTACACTTAAAACTTTATTCCCAATGTAACATTAACTGTAAGAAATGTATTTAACAAAGTAATAATTACAAAAATGTAAAGAAAAAGGAACAAAATTTCCGTAGGCTACCTCCCAAGAAACGCCTTTTTAATTATTGTTGGCTCGACTCTATGCTTTCCTCATTACGTGACGAAATTTTGATCTCCAAGGATCAAAGCTTCTGCATTTTCCACTTGTCAAGATAAGGCTTAAGTCGATGACCACTTACATTCAATTTCTTCCATATTTTTTGACTCTTAATCTCTACTACACTATTGGGAGAGACATTAGTAATTTCAAAAGGATCAATCCCATAAGTATGTAACTTATGCAAAAATAGTTTATATCTAGAGCAATAAAGAAGCACTTTTTGATCAACAATAAAGCTTTTCCTCGAGACATTGAAACATTTGGTCTTCTCTTTAGTTAAAACTGCTTCCATTTATTTGTAAGCTTGTACTCACATTCTTTCTATACTATAGGGTCAATAACATTAATTTCAAAAACGTAATGGTGATTTTAGAGGTCCTTATTGACATAAAAATATTGAAATGAGTAATTTTCCCATCAAATTCCATCATGAGGGTACCCTCATGAACATTTATCTTAGTTTGGCCTTGTTAAGAAATGGTCTCCCTAGTAAGATAGGTATTGATATAGGAAGTTTTATCATTTATTTCTTTCACTTAAAAATTAGTAGGAAATATTATTTCATTCACCTACACAAGCACAACCTCAATCACCCCATCTGGGTAAGCATTAGCATGATCAACCAATTGTATGATAACACTAGTTTCTTTTAACCGGCCCAACTTTAAAGAAGCACATATGGAATGAGTCATAACATTAATTGATGCTCCTAAATCTAACATGGCCTGATTAACCTTAATGTTACTAAATTTACAAGGAATGGTCTGTGTCTTTACACTTAGGAGGTAATTTTTTTAAAAGACCACATAAATAGTTTCACCCATCCTAATCATTTCATTACCCTTTAACTTCCACTTGTTGGTACATAATTCTTTAAGGAATTTCATTTACCTTGTCAGTTGCTTGATCACATCTAATAATGGTATATTCACATTAACCAACCAGATGGTCTCCCAGACCTCCTTATCCTTATCCTTATCCTCCTTGTTTGACTTTGCTAACCTATTTGGAAAATGTGGAGGGTTAGTCTTTACAATAATTAAGGATTAAGCCTTTACCTTTAAGCTAGATGATATATCCCTTTCTCCTTTAAGCTCTTTCTTTATTTCTTCTTCACTAATTATCTTTTGTGTAATACTCATAGGATCCTCAAGCTTCCCACCACTCCTCAAGGTGATTTCACTAACATTCTCTATATAAATCTCATGTTGTGATGACAATTTTTCTCCTTTTGGGGCTTTTAAACTGTTGATAGCCACTGCCATCTAGCTCACCTAGTTCTCTAAATTTTGAATGTTAAACCTCATCTTCTGAAATTTAGATTTGGTATTCTGTTGAAAATACTTCACACCTTGTTGGAATTGTAGAGTGTTAATTGCAAGAGACTTAACTGTATCTTCCAAAGATGTACATTAGGTAGAGGAGGGGGATTGTGGTCTAGGTGAAAATTGATGTGCACCTTGTAGTCTATTTGGGAAGTAGTTTTGCTACCTATTCCCTCTATAACTTAGGTTTGAGTGATCTCTCCAACTTGGGATATAGGTTTAGATGGGATATATGTTTAGGAATATGGGTTCTATTGTTGGGAAAACCCCCCTGCAACATTTATATACACCAATTTTCCATCTTATAGAGTTGGACATGCATCTACTGAATGGTTCACATTTGCATATATACCATAGGCTTTCACCTGTAAAACCCCACAATAATTTTCCAAACAAAGGATGTTAGTTCATCAAAACAATGTTCTATAGATAAATTGTTTACCTTATTTACCTAACAAACATCATTGCAAATGCCAAATTCTTGAGTGTTTGTTGGCATAAGTTTGATTAAAATTTTGGCCTCCATAGGAATTTTTTCACACAGTGCTCCACCACTTGCTGCATCTACCAAGCTCATATCTATAAGGAATAATCCTTTGTATAAGTATTGGATAAGGAGCTATTATGTGATATTATGACAGGGCAGTTGGCACACAACTTTTTGAAGTGTTCCCAATACTTATAAAGGGATTCTTCATGATGTTGTTTTATCCCACAAATCTCTTTCCTTATACTAGTTGTCTTTAATATTGGAAAGTATTTCTCTAAAAATTACCTCTTCATTTCAATCCATTTGTTCACACTCCCTATCGTTAAATCAAAAGCCAGTTTTTTGTTGCATCTTTCAATAAAAATAGAAAGGCTCTCAATATAATATGCTCTGCTGTCACCCTTGTAGGTTTTATACTAAGATATAACAAATCGAACTCATTAAGATGCTTGTGAGCATCCTCTCTTGTAACACTATAATAGTTAGGAAAAAGATGGAGTGAGCTATAATTAAGATTAAAAGTAATATGTTCTACAAAATTTAGAAAAATTATCCATAAGGGTCTTTAAGTCAAGTATGGGGTAGCTAACTCTCTTAGAGTTCTCATATTGACCATGGCTTCTTTAAGTCCAATTCCTTGTTATATTCTTAAAGTTATTTTGGTTTCACTATGCAACCTTTGCAATGTCCTAATGATCTCATGATCAAATTATACGTCAGGGTCTTGAAGAGGAGATCTCATCACTACCATGCATAAACACTAAAAAGCATGAAAAGGTCAATAAATAACTGCAAGAACTAATTATTAGAAACTATATAAATATCACCAATTAAAATAAAAACAACTAAATCACTTCACTCCTTGGCAAGGTTGCCAAAATTCTTGATACACGTCGAACATGCCAGAGAATAAAACCTAACTTTACATAACTAAATTTGTAGGAGTTATAAGTAGGGATTGTATCTATAGAGAGTGTGTGTTTCAAATCCAGTTCTTTGTTTAATCTTAACCTTCACATGAGTGAGCACAATTAATCTTCATATTATTCTCGTACCTCTTTTTGAAATAATTAACCATAAATTAATAACAACTTTATTAACCCCAATTTTCCATTAGGTTATATCTAATTAAAACAAACATTTTAATTAGGTCTAGTTATTAGACACCTAGAATAAGCTTTATAGATTTAGTGTAACAACCATATTATGTAATAGGAAAATAGTTAATCTAGGAAACAACCACACAAGCTCGAGTCATTTAACCTATGCTATGTTTTCTCTAATGATTCACAACTATTTGTTTACCCCAAGTGAATTAGATTGACAAAGATTTTGTTTTGTAATAAAGATTGCAACAATGGGTTCATACATAAACAATCTATTTAAAGTATTTAAATCATTCATACATGAATCCCAAAACATTAAACAAAGAATAACATAATCAATTTAAAAGAGAGTGAGAATAAGTCTACTAGATTAAGAAATGCCCAAATGTGTTTGTCGACCTTGATATCCCTTTTGAACCAGAAGGATGATGTTTAGCTCCTTATAGCTCTCTAAGAGGTAAGAAATCTTCTCCCTTTTGTGTCTCTAAAACCTGTTTTCTTCCTTTGGCTAATTAAATGTCCTTTTATAGTAAAAATTTGCGTTTTGTATGCGACCAGCTACATGGATGTGTAGGTGATCGTGTATTTCATTCTTCCCCAAAATCGTGAACATAAATGGTCTTAATGAGCTAAATGGTCACTTATATGGCTATGTAAGTGTAGCTCATTAGGAATGTGTATGTGTATGCTATAAGAGAGGCTTAAACTACATCTTCACGCTCCTACGAGCTTCTAATGAGTTACATAATCCCATAAATGGTCGTGTAAGTTATAATAACTTGATTTATTTCATTATTTGTCCCATATTCACCCTAATTCATCTCCTTCTTGCTTCCTCTGAGGCAAATAAGATTGAACATCAATAGAACAAATCCAAGGATATTGTTGTAGCTCATTTTGGTTCATGTAACAACTCTAAGGATAGTGTTATAGCTCATTTTGGCTCTTGTAATAACTCCAAGGGATATTGTTATAGCTAATTTTGGTTATTTTACAATTGAACATCAATAGAATAACTCCAAGGATATTGTTATAGCTCATTTTGGTTCTTGTTCCTCCAACTTGTACTTAAGAAAAAAAATGAACCAAAATAAGTATCTTAAGAAAAATATAACATTAATCACTAAGTATTAGGGAGTAAATATATAGTTAATTAAGCACTTGTCATTGGGTGGCTTTAGATTGGGACTCTAATATATATAAGGGTTGGTAGATTAAAGCGAAATATGTAAAAGTACTAAGTTCTTATATAGAATGAGAGCAATTCACTAAGGCCTTTAAAATTTTTTTCTCCTTATTGATGCATAATCCTCGACGGTTGGTAAATTCTTCCAATGACCTTATTAAGTAGGAGATAGAAGAAGGATTAGCACCACAGATTCGGTGGTCATCTGTAAATGCTAAGTGAATAATCTGTAAGAGTGAACATTCCTTATAGTATGTGAAACTGTTACTCATACGAAGGTTAGATTGAATGATTATTAACAGTATTTTCATTCATATGGTGAAAAGGGATAAGGGGTCCCCTTATCTAGTCCTTCTTGCACCCTTAAAAGCAGAAAAAGCTTCACCATTAATAGTAACACTAAAGGAGGTTATAGAAATACAATTATAAATCCAAGTGGTGAAAACCTCAGGGAATCCAAGAGTAATTAATAAGTGAATTATGAAGCTTTATTCTATATTATAAAATGTCTTATGAATATCAATCTTTAATTCCATCCTACCCCTTTTAAGCGGTGGTTCTTAAAGAGATCTTAAGCTAATAGTACATTATCACCTATTTTCCCACCTTCTATGAACGCTACTTGAGCATGATTAATCACCCCTGGCAATGCCGTCTTAAGCCTATTTGGAAGGATCTTAGGAATAATCTTATATAAGATATAGCAACAGGAAATGGGTCTGAATCCCTTCAAAGAAAAAGGATTAGAAGACTTTGGCACTACACATAAGTAGGCTTTGTTCTAGGACCTTAACAATAAGAAGTTTGTGAAAGCCTCCATAATAGCCTCACTAACATGACTCTTAATCTAGTTTTAAGATTTCTGTAATAAATAAGCATTAAACCTATCTGATCCTAGGGATTTAGATGAGTTGAGGCTGAAGATCACCTTCGCAATTTCTTCACAAGTTACAATTGAAAGATCACTTTAGTCCTTGGAAATTTGCTTTGAAATAAGTTTTTTAATTGATTGAAAAGAGAAGTTTGAGGGACTTGAGGTTCCTAAAATCTTTTAAAAGAAGTCTATAGACAAGCCTAGAGCTTAACTTAGTTTAAATGAGCGTCCCTTTCATCATTTAGTAAAGTGGAAATTACATTCATATTC
Source organism: Erythroxylum longipes (assembly GCA_027563885.1). Taxonomy (NCBI): domain Eukaryota; kingdom Viridiplantae; phylum Streptophyta; class Magnoliopsida; order Malpighiales; family Erythroxylaceae; genus Erythroxylum; species Erythroxylum longipes. The sequence goes on along the minus strand of JAOQMS010043956.1, from coordinate 2,474 downwards.
CTTATGATCAAGAGAGTTTAATGAAAGAAATTGGAGTTGGATTCTCTGTCCTTAAGTCACAAAACTTCAGATTTCTGCATTATTATGGAATTATAGTCCTCTATGGCATTCATATAATCTTTAAGGTAACTTTCTCTAGTAACTTTAAGGATGAGCCTTCTGAGGAGGCACAAAGGTCTTTTTTTCCTCATTAGGAGAGGCTATCTGGCCTTGGATATAGTCTCAATTGATTTATTCTTAAGGCTTTTACTAAGATTTTTTAATTCTTTTTTAATAGCTTCTAACTTTTTAAAGATCTAACCTTTTAAAGAATGTGAAAGAAGAATTTCTTTAAACCTCTAGTCCCAATCCTTTAGGCACAGTAGGCAAGAATTCATCCTTATTACAAAGATGGTTGAAACATCTAAAAAGGAGGTCTTTTAAAGGCTTCAAATAAATATAAAATTTTAACTAGATAGTGATGAGAATAAACACTTATGCTAAGTATGGACCCCACGAGATCCCTTTCAAGCTTCTTCCTAATGAATCGTCTTATCCTGCCTATTATTTCAGGTGAAGAAGCAACCATTAGCTTTAAGATTTGTGACCTCCAGTTTTGATAAGCAAGAGTTAAAATCCCTGTATGGATTGTTTCTGAATCTTAAGCCCTCAGTTTTTGAACCTACCATAGTGTAATTGAAGTCTCTTAGGAGAAGCTTGGGGGATTTAATTAAGTTTTTTAATGATAAAAGTTCATCTAATAAGGTTCTCTAATAGGCAAAGTTACACGAATATATGAATGCGGTATATAGCATCCTAATTTCTGATAGCTCAATGGATAAATGAATGGCTTACAGTGAGGTGTAGAGGTTTATGATTCTAACAACTTAGTGGTTATAAGCCACATCAATATGAACCAGGTAGTGTTGATCATAGTTAGTAATGAGCTCCCATTTATTCATAAAATCCATAATTTTGACATAAGTATCATCTTTTAATTTGGTTTCCAAAAGGCCAAACATTGTTGACTTGAAAGTGTTGATATAATCAACAACTATCTTTCACTTCTTGGGGTTATTTATCAACCTTGTGTTCTATGCTAAAATGGACATCATTTAATTAAAGAGTGGACTTTTCCCTTAAATTTACACCTATATTTTCTCCTCTTTATAGTTCTGAACCCTTGATAAATCTTATATTGGGAGGATTATTCATGTGGTGAATTGGCCATGAAAGGAGAATAACTTTTAGCAACAATATCTAGCATGAAGGGAAGTTGCTCCATCAAGCTCTTCATGCTCTTCGTTCTGAATTAACGAACTTGGGTAGTCTATTATTCTTTATCCATATAAGTAGACAATTCTATATTTTAGGAGGTGTTTAGAGTAAGAATCTATAACCTGATTAGCTTCTCATAATCCCCCTAATAAAATTTTCCTTATAGACCCATTTTTTCCTTGTGGTAGTAGAGCTGGTCTCTATTGTTAAGATACCCTTAAGCAATCCTCAAAAAGTGTATCATCCTCACCTAACCTGTTGGCCCCGGGTCTCGTTATGAAATTTTATGGAGAGTACGTGCCACCATTGGGATTTATTTTAAATAATAATAAATAGATTTGGGGACATATAAATAAAATAAAATATAACATTTAAATTTAATTAAAGTTTAGACAAGGAATATTTATGGTGGGACTTTTCTGATATAAGCAAGTAGTAATTAAAATGTCATAGAATGATTTTAGACATAAAATTAATTTATTTAAAAAATGATTTAATATAAACAATTAATTATTAACAAAATACACAAATAATAGATAATATCAAAATAAAAGAAATAAATAATAATTCTATTAAATAAATAAAATTCATAGGGGAAATAAAAACAATACCTAACAATTTAATGAAAAATTGTCATAGCGATAGTGAACAAAGAATAAATAGATTTGGGTGTTAAGTGAGTAGTTGCAATTTAATTAAAGAATGGACAATCTAAATTCAAAAGTGAAGAAGTCACAGGCGTGACTCTTCATTGTCACACTTGTGACAAATAAAGACTAAGAAGGCATTTAATTTAAATTAATGGCTTGGAGAGGAAAAAGTCCCGTGAGAGGGAGGCAAAAATAGGGGCGTAGTGATTGTGCTTGTGCACAATCGCAACATATGGTGGACAGTAGCAAGAAAACAAGGGGAGTCGCGATCGAACTGTGTCATGATTGCGACTTTTATGAAATTCGGGGACTGTCGCGATCATGCTTCGTCACGATCGCGACTTCCCAGTTAAACATACTCACTTCTAAACAACATAACTTTCAATACAGAAGTTCAAAAATTTCAAACTTTATATAGTTGGAAAGATAAGAAAATGATATACAACTTTCATGAAGACAATTTTGTCTAATTTAGCCTGTATCGATACAGTTTAATCATTTGAGTAAAGATTACCATTTCACTCAAAAATTTGTACACCAATACTACTATCTTATAAAGGCCATAAC
>JAOQMS010043955.1:0-11020 GCA_027563885.1 Erythroxylum longipes | reverse complement strand
TGGTGAAATTGATTTGAATATTGTTAAATTTTATTATTAACAATATTGTTTTGGGATTATATTTATATATAATTTTTTGTAAATTATAGTACGTGGAGTTATAAAATAAAAGTTGAGATGTTGATAAATTCTTAAAAGATCAAATAATTTCCCTTATTTTATTGAACATTCGCTTGCTCTCAAATGGAAGTGAATTAGAAATTAACATGATTGAGGTATTGTCTATCAACAACAGGGATAAAAGGAAATAAAGAATAGTCTTGAAGAGAGTTTGAAATTTACGTTTGAAAAATTGACTAACGATCTACACCGTGATAAGCTAGAGCAAATTTCCTTTGTTAACGTAATATTATCTTAAATTGTAGTGACGATTGTAATTAACTTAGATTTAGTGATGTGATTTAATTGTAATTAGCTTAGATTTAGCCTAATTTGTTGCTGGATTTCTTTATTAATACCTAGTATAAGTACCTTACTCATGTACATTTTACAAGCACACCTCCATATACAATACACTTCTCTCTCCATCTTATCTACATTCTCAATTCTTTTCCTAGCTTTTGTAACATGGTATTAAGAAGGGTGTAGGTTTAAATTTTTTTGCTGATCTTTAATCCTTTTGAAATCTTTTCCAATTGTTGATTTATAGGCTTCATTGCCCCTCACCATGTCAACATCCAGCTAGCTGTCACATCAGCTTTAACATGCCACATCACCAATTAGCTTCCACGTCAGCATTGACCATTGACTTTGACCACCACGTCATCTTTAACTGTTGACTTTAACAATGTTCTGCCACGTGTTCCACTGACCATTGATCATTGACTTTTTCTATAAGCACCTCTCCTGCCTATTTTTGACCTCTTGAATATGATTTTGCTCTCTGTTTAGCCTACTTTTTCCTTGAAAATGGAGAAATTGGATATTTCCCGACCAATCTCGACAATTTTGGATGATAACAAGTATAATTTATGGGTCTAGGGTATGAAACAATTCCTGACTGGACTTAAACTGTAGCTTATTGTTATTGGTGACATCATTCAACCTAAATAGAGTCCATAAAAAAGTTATGTCAAAATTTTTGAAGGTCTTGAAGATTAGGATGTCAAAAACCATCAAATTATTAACTGGTTTTACAACACCTCCATTCTGTCATTTATGTCAAGTTTGAAACTCTTGATACAGGAGAAGAGGTTTAGGATTTCTTAGCAACTTGTTTTACAAGTTCTAGTCTTGCTTATTATTATTAATTGTGGAATACTCTTCATTCCTTGAAGTAAGCTCCTGGCTAGTTAGGTAATGCCTTCCTAGGCCAAATTTAACCCATTTGGAATCAAATTGCTCAAGCTAAGATTAGTGCAGAACATCTTTAGTTGATTTAGGTTCTTATGACTCTTAGTCCTGCATACGAGTCTATTTGTTCCTCTTTACTACATCGCACTCCATTGCTTAGTCTAAATGAAGCAATCAAAGAAATTATCTTTGAGGAGACTCGTGTTGGCTTAGAAAAATCCTCCCAATATAATGTTGCTTTTTCTGTTGTTCGCCCATCATCTCAAAAGTTAGGTCCTCCCTTTTGTAAAAATTGTCGACAGTCTGAACATCATTATTCTACCTGTCCTAAGATTGAATTCTATTACTTTTATAAGACTGGACACATTCTGAGCAAATGTCCTGTGTGACCACCAAAATCTAAAGAAGATTATTCTAATACTAAAGGCATTGTCTCTCAGCTCGTTTCTTCATTTGTAGCTGTTGTTATTTCTAAGGGTCCTGTCAGTTTTACCATGAGTGATATTTAGTCCTTACTTAAACAAGTAATCTCTACCAATTCTTCTACTACTGCACTCTCTGTGACTCCAGGTACTTCTTGACTTTTTGATTTTGCTTTTCATAACCATATGACCTCTGATTCTTCTGTCTTTTCTTCTAAAACATCTGTTTTGTCGCTTCCTCCTATTTATACCACCAATGATACTGCAATGCATATTTCCCACATTGTTTATGCATCTAGTTCTAATCTTTGTCTCCTTGACACCTTTGTGTACCTACCTTAGCCTTCAATCTTATTTTTATTGGACAATTATGTGACCTTGGCATCCATGTTATTTTCTCTCCTTTTTGTTGTCAAGCATAAGATCCGCAGACGGGGTAGACTCTTGGGATGGGGAAGAAGTTTGGAAGATTGTTTGAACTCGTCTCTCTTTAGCTTTCTAGACTAGTCTCAGTTGTGGCCATCTCCAACTCCTCTCTTTATAGTGACATCTTCGCTTAGGGCATGCTTCTACTAGCAAACTTCATCATTTAGTTTCTTGTGGATTGTTAGGTTCAACTAAAAATGAGTCTTTTCAGTGTCTTCAGTGTCAACTAGCTAAACAAATTGTTATTTCCTTTAATAATAGTACATTTGTTTCATATTCCCCTTTTGATCTTATTTATACTGATATTTGGAGACCTTCACTTGTTTTTATCTATGAATGGTTATCAATATTATGTAATCTTTATTGATGATTTTTCTCGATATACCTGGATTTATTTTTTGAAACATAAATCTGAACTACCACAAATATACATTAAGTTTGCCACCATGGTTAAAACCCAGTTTTCCCATATCATCAAAACCCTTAGAATAGATAATGCAATGGAATATAAAGAATCTTATATACTCTTTGCTTTCCTAGACCAACAAGGTACCATGGTTTAACGTTTTTATCCTAATGCATCTTAAAAAAATGGTAAAGCTAAACAAAAACATCGCCACATCCTTGATTTTGTTATTTCCCTTTTTCTATCTGCCTCTTTTCCTGAAAAACTCTAAAGAGAAGCTGCTTTAACTGCTGTGTATACTATTAATCACACTTCCACCTCCATCCTTGATAATCTTTCCCTTTATGAATGGGTTTTCAGTAAGCCTCCTAACTACCATCTTCTTAAACCTTTTGAATCTGTTAGTTTTGGCCTTTTACTACCTCATAAGCATAATAAACTAGAACCCCGTGCTCATCTCTATTGCTTTCTTGGATATGGGATAGAATATAAAGGTTATCGTTATTGGATCCGATCTTTAATAGAATTCGTATTTCACGACATGTTACCTTTTAGGAAGACACCCCATTTTCCACCTTGTCCACGTCTCATTCATCTCATATAAGTCCTTCTATATTCTTTACTAACAGCTCTATAGCACTATTTCCAAGCTATTAAACAGATTTATCTGCTACATTTGACCATCCTCTGCCTTCTGATCCTATGCCTGTGGAGTTTGCTCTGCCTGTTGAAACTGTACCAACTTCTGCTACTTTGCTTCAACAATCTTTCCGGGTAAGAAAGACCCCTTCTCATCTACAAGATTATCATCGTTTTTATGCTATTGTCAATTTGCATGAGCCTAACTCTTATCGAGAAGCTAGCTCTAACCGTAACAAGCTATGAATGAAGAACTTTAGGCTTTTGAGAAAACTTATGCTTGGGACTTAGTTGATCTTCTTTCAGGTAAAACTATAAATAGATGTAAATGGGTTTATAAAATCAAAACTTGTTCATATGGTTCTATTGAGCGATATAAGGCTGATCTAGTGCATAAAGGCTACACTCAAGAGTATGAGATAGATTATGAAGAAACCTTTGCCCCAGTTGCCTGTAACACTTCTGTACGCAGTCTTTTAGCTATTGCCATTATTAAAGGATGGAAACTTCTTCAAACGGATTTGAAAAATGTCTTTCTACAAGAGGAAGTTTATGGTTACGCTCGTCCTGCACATAAGGTCTGTAAGTTATCGAAAGCCTTGTATAGGCTAAAACAAGCACCACGACCTTGGTTTGCAAAGTTCAGTTCCATCATTATCCAATTTGGCTTCATTCCATTCCTCACGATTTGCTCTATTCATTTGTCATACTGATCAAGTAATTGTTATTCTTCTTCTTTAAGTGGACGATATCACTACAAGAAAATTAGTAATTAGTGATAGAAAATTACCGACAGAAACAAAATCGTAGCAAATTATCAACAAAAAATCATATTCCATCGGTAAAATTGTAGACAAAATTTTCATTTTGCAATGGAAAAATATCCGTCGCTAAATTTGGAGGGAAATTATCCTGACAAATTTTTCAACAGAATATAGCGACAGAAGGAAATTCTCGTCGGTAAAGAAGGCAGGAATGCTTGATGGAATAAATAAGTTTTGGGTTTACTGGAGAAGTATATGTCCGTCGGTAAATTTTAGAAAAAACGAAGTCATTTGCTTCCAAACGTTTTTAATCGTCATTTTTTTAACCTAAAACTACCGTAGCCCCCCTCGTCCTACTCCATCGTAACTAATTTTTTCTTCTCTCTTCTGTCTCCACCATCCGTTCACGAGTCCTCGCCGTCCCACTATGTGTCCTCGTCGTGCCACCTCGTGCCCTCTTTATGCCAGCGTCCTTGGCATCCCAGCGTCCTCATTTCTGTCACTACCGAAGCCCCCCTTCTCCTTCTCTCATGCCATTGCGCGTCCTCGCCGTCGTCTCATCTGCTTCAGGTATTGTTGAGTTTTGAGTCTGCGTCTATTCTTGGAAAATTCCACAAGAACCTTGTAACTAGTTATCAGAAAGTAGCTATTAACGTAAGGAGTAGACTCTGAAACTAAGTTAGCATGGAACAAAGTCTTTTCATTTTATAAAATTAGATGCACAATAGATTGTCAAAAAGTTCCTTATGACAATGCATATAATTAAAATGTTTGTATATGCCATCATAAGTACCAAATCAGAAGATAATATTAAAAATATTGTAATCCTTTTCTTTCGGATGATGCCTTTAGGATGACGTGTTTCGGATGATGCTATTTTCTCCTAATCCTCTTAACTGCATTAGTGGTTAAATGAATTTTGAATTCTTAGCTATAACATTTTAGGGTAGTTACGCCTAAAGAAGAGATGATATATTTACTCATCCTTTATATTATATAGCTTGTATATTGGATTTGTGCTTTAAAAACCTCTGATCCTATTTAAAGTGCGTAGCCTATTTCAGATGGAAAGCTATAAGATAAAGGATATCTTAGGGGATTTTTTTGAAAATTTAACATAATTCATTGATAAGACTTGAAAGGAAACAAAGGAGACATTACAAGGTTGTGCCAAGCTAGTTTAATAAAATTACATTAGCTTACTCTATTTTCTTGAATTTGCTTGAACCTCATTATTTTACTCCATTTACTTTATTTTATATCTTAGGGGAACCGCATTAGCTTACTCCATTTACTTGGTTTTATATTTTAGGGGAATTTTCTTAAACCACATTAGCTTGCTCCATTTCACCTGGTTGGTTGATTCCTAAACGCTTAGTAGAAGAATTAATAGTGAATAATCCATATGCATGTCTTTGCCACCCAATGTTGTCCTTTAGATATTAGTTTAGGTTGTTTCTAGATAGATTTTCTTGAATAATGGATAAGCCTTGGAACTTAATATGTCATTCATTGCCTCATATAAGTTCTTTGAGCTTAACTTTAAGGTTTAACATATGCCATAGGTGAAATGCTTCAGGGAATAGGTACAAAGGACCTTTTTCACTTTAATTATCAAACAAAGTCAAATGATTCATCCATTGCTAATTTTATGCTTAATTTTCCAATAGAGCTTTTTCCTTAGCTTGAATATTTACATCATGGTCCAAAAAGACTCAAACCTCAACTTGATTTCCTATAGGCATTGATTCTCTAAGTAGTGTGAGTGAACTCATAGCACCTAAATAGTTTGCTTATTTATGAGGAGTCTCAAACACTTTATTGGTGATTTGTATTGGCCCCATACACCTAATCCTCCTTCTTATTCTAAGCACTCTAATATTAGTTTAATGACTTTCGCATAAGGTTTTTTTATAAACATCCCTAGTCTATAAAAAGTTTCTCATCATTCTCTCAAATGTTGTTTGTGAGGTTCTTCGGTAATACTATATGAAGGATCCAATAGATATGTAGATTGTTTATTATAGATTTGACGAATTATATCCCCCTTTCATAAATCAAGTCTTTATTACACTAGTGACCAGTTATCCTGTAAAACATATCAAACAAGGCTTGAAAATCATCATATGTTGGCCTTTTGGTTGAGATAAAAATTCCCTAGATATATGAATGGGAGATTTTTTATCTTCAAACTATAGATTGTGGGGAGCCATTAAGCTTGTGAATTTGATCCTACTGAGACTAGCATATGAATTTTGTCTTTGTTGATGTTGAGGCTTGAGATTTACTAAATGGATCTGAGGCACAGGATTGCAAAATGTTAATGAGGTTCCTCATAGTGGTAGTTAAAAAGTATAGGCTTGGGGGTGTAGGACTGTAAAGTATAAATGTTTCTTCTTCTGATAGTGCTTGCTTGATGCGGGGCTGGTTCCTTTTATTTTCTTATTACCTTTGCAAGAATTGGTTCACTTGTTCTAGTAATGTTAAAATTTCAACTACTTGGTCCTTAGGCTACTTAGGGATGCGATATGCTTTACGAGTGTTATTTGTTCAAGTGAAATTAGGACAAAGGTTACTTTATTTGCTTTCATTCTTCTTTCTTGAGGTGGTGCTAACTTAGTTTTTTAAAAATTCTTTCAAGTGGTGTAGACTGAATTCACAATTGACTTGTTGGTTTTGTCTCTAATTAGCAGCATAATTCAAACTCGAGGATAATAATAGGTCAAACCCTCTTAGTACTAGCTATTATAAGATATAGCTATTAAAACAGTTCAGGAGATTTTCCATTCCCTAAGGATTTTGAGGCTGAGAAAATTGCTTTATTTTATGATTTGCTTGCTTTAATATATTAAAAATATAACAAACTATTGAACAAGTGTATTATATTAAATACAAAATATTCTTTTTCGCAGGCTGTATTTTACGTTGAAGAGCATTACTCATCCTTTTTCTTTGTAGTCTGTAGTTGTCTATCCATCCATGTAAGTATTCTAACTAATGTTTACCATATGTGTTGCTTTAATAATACGATTATAATGCATTTAGGTTTTCTGTGAATGCAAAGGAGGTCTTGATTTTGTATTATTGTTTAGAATAATCTTATAATCATTGATGAGTTTTTATGTTCTTCTTTAATAGTGTAAGTGTTTATATTTGGGTTATGTTTAAGTCATTGATGAGTAGATGTATGATTACATAAGTATTACTGTGTGTGGAATGAGTTTGAGATCTTATGGATGATTTAAGGCATAATAAACCCCTAAGACGGTACAAAGGCTAGAAACCCGTAATGTATCTCCCATGAGGCTTATCGGTGAGAAATTTCACGAGCCTAGGAGTCACATCGAGAACTTGCTTTCTTGGCTAACAGGTGTAAACAGTGCCACGTATCATAGTATTGAAATCAATTGTAGGTGATTAATTCAAACATAAATACTTCAACTTTAATGTGATTAATTCAAACTTAGTATTAATATAAGAAATTCATAGGTTTAATAAACATGACAGCTCTTTGCATAATAAACCCCTAGGATGATATATAAGGTAGAAGCCTGTGATGCAACTCCTATGAGGCTTATTGGTGACAAATTCCACGAGCCTAAGAGTCACAGTAAGAAATTGCTTTCTTGATTCACAGGTGTAAACAATCCTACGTACCATAGTATTGAAATCAACTGTAGGTGATTAATTCAAACATAATTACTTCAACTTCAATGTGATTAATTCAAACTTATAGTATTAACACAAGAAATTCATAGGTTTAATAGACATGACAGTTCTTTGCATAATAAACCGCTAGGACGGTATATAGGCTAGAAACCTATGATGCAACTCCTATAAAGCTTATCGGTGAAAAATTCCACGAGCCTAGGAGTCACAGCGAGAACTTGCTTTCTTGATTCACAAGTGTAAATAATGCCACGTACCATAGTATTGAAATCAACCAACAAAGAAGATTTTGACAATTTGAACCTTTCGTATTGGCGATGCAAGCGATCTAGGTGTATTATGTCCCTTTTCCAATCTTACGACGAGATGAGTCAGATTGGTTGGTTATTTGCAAAGTTAAACCTAAAGCTATTTTTGAATCACATGGCAAAGGAGAATAGAGAATTGAAAGTGAAGCATTTCGGAAAAATGTTTATGAAATAAATGCATTTGTTATATATGACAAGAATGATCCTTTGAACGATCCAAATAATGAATATTTTGAAATTTCATCTGGAAAGGATGAGGAGGGCGAGAGATCTGAAGAGGAGCCTAAGTTTGATTCTAATTCTTCAGAAAAAGAAGATGATGATTTTGATTTACAATTAAGTGCTGATAGTGATTAATTTGTTTTTATCATAGAATATTATATTCAATACATCAATTATTGAATCAACAATATATTATTATATATTAAATTGAAATTGTTATATTTCTGGAATATTCAATAAATTATGAATTTCAACTCAAAATATGCTACCAAAGAGAAAACAAGATATGATGTGACCAAAGTTCAGACCACAATTTGGAGCCAGTTAATTTTTAAGTGAAGCATCACATTTTATAGCTGCAATAGAACAAGATGTTGTACCTCCAGCTACTACATTTGTAGATAAGGCATCACCTTCCGTACCTGTCGCTACGCCATTTACCACCCCTATACTAACAAAGATATCAGAGGCAAACGATGCGGATGAAGGAGGCGACCTCCAGCTTAGCACTGAGGGAGTTGATGGAAGAATTTAAATTTCAATTGTCAATAATCTATAAGTGAAAATACATGAAACACTATATTTTTATAATTAAATTATAGGTTTAAATTTAAATATGATATAAATTTGTTTTTATATTAGGTTAATTCCGTTTGAACTGTGCTCAAGAAACATAACATCCAAGTTCAAGAAGAAGATTGATCTTGAGGGTTATATATGGAAGAATATCTTTCAAGCAACAAAGGGTTTTTATTATCAGGAGTTTGAAGTACAAAAAATATTTTTTGTAATTAATTTTTATAGATTAATTAGATAAATATTGTAGATTATAAGTACTTATCGAATGTTTTTCCTTTTTTTTTAAAAAATAATTTTCTTGGGATTCTGAATTTGACATGGTTATTTATAAAGTATATGAAAGACGAGCTCGTACGCATTATAACTATTGTAGGTTATAAGTACTTATCGAATGTTTTTTCTCTTTTTTCAAAAAGATTTTTTTTTTGAGATTTTGAATTTGACGCGGTTATTTATAAAGTATGGGAGGAACGAGCTTGTACACGTTATATAAATTTTGTTGGTGCGATACACAAGACTGGTGTGCAACCTCCTTATATTTATAAAGAAATATGGAGTCGTTGGCAGCAATATTGGACATCACTCAAGGCAATATCTATTTTAGAGTATAATTCTACCAACAGACGTGAGGGATTGGGGGAGGAGAGTCTTCTCGTACAGACTGGATGATCTATTACCCACCACGAGCATGCAAAGAGACTTGTAAGTATCTACACTCTACACTTATATTCTGACTTTTTTACTTTAATGTATTTCAATTTAATTTGATGTGTGAATTTTGGAATGAAAATATGTGTATTATGGAGAATGATAATGTTAGAAATGTTTGGTGTCATATATGGCTATGTTATTGAGCTATTTTCTTTGTTCAAGACGGGGTAAATATCATAAAAATAGAGAAAATTTTGCTGAAATTTTTGTAAATTGTAGTTCACTTATAATATTTTATTCTGATGTAGGAAAAGTCTATGGGTAAGAAACCTACACCCCATCAACTCTTTTTGCACACTCACACTAAGAAGCGTTATGGTGTGACGTTCGTCAACACCAGATGTAAAGAACTAAATGTATGTGAAATTTATGTTTTAAAATAAATTCTTAATAATTATCACCTATTAACATAAACATTGCCTTTTTATAGGACCAAATACAAGAAAATATTCAACGACAGTCTCAACAGTCTGAAGATGTTAATGAGAGTCAAACCTATCTTTATGTAGTGGGTGATAGGGACCGTCGTGTAAGGATCTTCGGCATAGATTCATTTGCGAACATATATTATTCGTAATCCTCCACATCCAGTACAACAATATCTAGTAGGCGGTCTGCATCCAATGAAGTCCACGAGCTTCAGAGCACAGTAAAAGCACTGGCAACTCAGTTGCAATAGTCGATGGAGTACATAGCCCAGCTCTGTAATAAGATGGATGAGTTGAAGGGGAAGGGTAGCACCTTATTGCAACATTCAGAACATCCACATTCACTAAATAAATAGCATAGTTGTAGTCATTTTGTATGAATTAAATACTTATTACTGTATATAATAATTTTTTATTATCAATTAAGATAATTTTTATTTTATATCATCAATCAACTTTCTGTTTTAATAAATTAAATGTAGAAACAAATCAAAATATTATCAACAGATAACTGATAAATATATAAATTATACATAAATCATACGAATATCAAATAAAATTAAATGGTGGGAAAATAATAAAAATATAAGTAAATTTACCGACGGAAAAACAAAATCTATCGGTAAAATACATTGAACTTATCGACAGACGACCAAACTCTACCGATAAAATGCAGTGAATTTATCGGTGGACAACTAAGCCTCGTTAGTAACGTTAGTCGTGAATTTACCAATGAAAACGAGAATCCGTAAGTAAGGTTATCAATAGAAAAGCACTATATGTCGCTAAATTTACTGACTGAAAAGTATCTTCCATTGCTAAATTTACCATAGCATAGAAATTAACATCACCAAAGTTAGCAATGGAACAGAAATTATCCGTCAGTAAATTAGCGATAGGAAATTTGTACACCGTCACAAATTATTACCTAGGGCTGTTTCTTCGATGACTTATTCTGTCAGTAAATTGTGTTGCTAACTTAGCTTACTGGTGAGATCCTTCACATTCCGATGGTAATTTTCATCCCTAAGCCCCATTTTTCTTGTAGTGTATGGTCATTACCAGGGATGATACTACTTGTATTACAGAGTTACAGGATACCTTAGCCACCACTTTGAGATGAAGGACCTTGGTCCTTTTGGCTATTTTTTGG
>JAOQMS010043954.1:0-11020 GCA_027563885.1 Erythroxylum longipes | reverse complement strand
TCAGGCTCAGAAGAGTTACCCCGTTAGGCTAACGGGAGTATAGCCACTGCACCCAAGTAAGAGATAGAGGTCAGGATCAGTTTGCGTCTGCATTAGTATTTCCTTATTTTTGTATCAAAAAATGTATTCATAAGAATTTTGCAATGTGTATGTAAATGATTTTGTAATGTAATGGTTGTGACATTGTGTTTGAAAATGTTTATGAATAAAAATGGGCCTAATTTATTAATTGATTTTTTGCATTACGAGTGCATTGTTTTGAAAGAAAAAGAAATTTCTATATTGAATTTGATTGACTAATTGTTCTTGCATGCCACCCTCGTGGGTTACGTACTTGGATATCACTCAGGATGTTGGGTATGTGTCTTGTGAGAGTGGGGTGCTACAATCATTCCTTTTACTAACACCACACTCGAGTAAAGAAACTTCACCAAATTCATACTTAATATTTGCCACCCTTAAACTAAACTACCACGAACCTAATTAAGCCTTAAGGAACTTTTACAAGCTACGAATATTCTTCCTTCCCAAAGTAGAGACATCAAAGCACTCATCAATATCAAACATAATCAGTCACCATCAAGTAAATGTCCAAGATGTCATCACCTATAAAGTTTGAAAGTGCAAACCAAGAAACCACCTCAACTTTGAAAATTTTTAAATTCACAAAAGGTGAGCTAAATAACAAAACTATCGGCCCAAACGTTAAACAAAGGTAGCACATATTAGTAGCCTAACACTTAACTCAAAGGTATATGTTGAAAACTAAAAGGTTTTGACATTCAAAGTTCTCATATGGGTTCGTGAAACGTGAAAAGAATAAAATCTAAACTGGTAGATAGAGAAATTATAGGTGAAAGTATGATCAAATCTTGGTAGAAACCATATGAGAAAAACATTAACAATGTCAACAATTGTTATCTACAAAAGAACGTGTCCCTCACCAACTCATTGTACGGGTAAGTCACCTGATTTCCCCATTTATCAACTCATCAAACCTTGTTCAATTCTTTGATTGCACTTACCATTGGTAATGCATCATAGTTTAAAATTTATGCAACCTTGCACTTAATGAAATAGTAAGCACATGTTCTCAGAAGAAGCACACACCTCGTATCCTATTATATCAATATCCTCTTGCGTGGATTTATGGAAGGTGGTGACTCAATATTAACATCTGAGAAGGAAATCAAAACCTGATTAATTAACAGCCAAGATCAATCCAAACATGGAGAAGAAGAACATCAAACATAATCAAGTACATGCCAAATTCAGTTCTACACCTAAACAGAAACACACTTGAATATATCCTTAAAGAAACAATACTAGACTAAACTTTCAAGCAATTAGGAATTTCACGAAACAATCCTAACAATACTCTTACCGGGTAGACATTTGAGTGAATATGGCATCTAAAGTTCGGTGAATCAAGAAAAAGTTAAGAGATATAAAAACAAAAAGTTGAAAATTTTGAACCAGATGAAAAAAATTGCAAAAATAGACAAAACTTAATTGAAAAACAATCAAAGAAGCTAAGGTGAGGGAAGTAGCATTATAGTTGGGTTCATCAAAAGGATAGTTTTAGAAAATCTCTATCTGAAGAATTTGCTTAAGGTGTTTCCAATGGTGGCCTCTTGATTGGCCTTTTGGGTATTTCCCATACATCTATATCCTTTTGAAGCTCAGGTGTGTAGGTAACACCATCTCCGATTTCATCACCTCAGGTTCCATCTTCTTCTTATTTTACAAAACCCCAAATCACAAAATTCTCATAATTACTAATCAAAAAAAGAAAACACACATAAAAAATTTTGAGAGATGAAAGTTCTTACCTTTAAACCTAACAAGCTTCAGAAAAAGTTATTACCTTTTAACCTAACAAGCTCCGGTCACCATAGACAAAAAGAGAGACTTTCAATTCCATCTTACAAATCGCAAATGAGGGAAAAATCGACATAAAATAAAAAAGCTATCAGTTGAGGTACTAAACGCTCCTGTATAGGAGCTTCTCAAAAATCAGTTGGTTGGGTTGAATCAACCAACCCAACCAACTCTTTACCAAACAAGTTTAATAGCTTTTTCATAAAGTCAATCAGCTGAAATGAGTCAATCAGCTAGAAAAGGGCTTATCAGTTAAAAAAGAGCTTATCAACTCTTTACCAAACACACCCTAAGTCTATTTATAATAGATTTTGGAAATTTTAGTAATTTAATTGAAATTAAATTCTAATTTCGATTAAATGTTAGTTAGAATTATAAATCATCCTAATTAAATACTAATTATGCTCAAATAAGATTTAATATCTCATATTGATCATTTTTCATTAAAGTTGGATTTGATTGTATTTAATTATAAGGTTTCGCAAACTTTAAATTGAAATCCAACTTGATTAAATTATTTTTGCTCTCTTTAGCTCATTCTTTACGTGAGACCCTTTAGGTTCCCAAATACGTTGGCAATTGTTATTTTAATTCTAATTTATAATTAGATTTAGATAAATTAAAACTTCTTTTAATTTATTTTAAATTCTCCAATTAAATAGTTTATAGCTATAGATCAAGAATGACGTCTAGCAACGCATCATGACCACCCAAATATTTAGGAATGCCAAAGTGGTTTGATTAACCTTTTTATGTATTAATTTTCTATATAATTCAATCATTTCATCATGCAATATTTTGATTAGACAAAGCATGGAATTAATGCTTACTTTTTTTTAATCTAATTGACAGGCCCCTATCTTGAAACGATTAGGCAACTTACCCAACATCCCACGATGGTCGTCCAGTCGATATCTGATCCAGCTAAAAAGTTCCTGTGGAGCTAAGCTTATTGCCCTTTTTATCGAAAAGCTTTAACTCAATATTCATAAATATAAGCAGTAGAGGATTTTTTAAAAACCATTTTATTAAAAATTTTGGCAGCATAATAGCTCCATTTTAACATTCCCAAAACTTTCAAAGTTCTTATAAAAGTTCAAAACACTTCTATATTTACACCAGAATCTCCACTACAAATTTTGGCCTTCAAGTCCACTCACAAGCAATCTCAACAATCAAATCAATTCATATTAAATAGCTAAAACATATTTATGCATTTCATTTAAAAAACGTTTATATACATCCAGTTTTTACACAAATGTACAATCCAAAATATTTTTAAAGAAATGAAATAGTTCCCAAAAATAGTTACAAGGCAATAATGCCTACATAGAAGTATGTGACGAAGCTAACTACTTTTAATATCCCGTTTTCCCATACTAAGATTTAGAATCCTAGATTACTATTAATGGGAAATAGCATTGAGAAATTAGGAAATGCATTTCATACTCATGCATATCATTAGCATACACATATGGGAATTATTAATTTTAGTACACATTACAAAGATTGTACATGCACTCATTTGACGTATTCCAGGGTATAAATGATTTTAAAGTGATTATGAGGTGAATTGTGAATTATTGTGTTGTGAATCTTGATTTTGTGAATTATAATTATTAGTTTAGAATTTTTTGTGAAAGTTGGGAGATTCCTAAAATTTTGGGTATTTTTGGACTAGGAAAAATGTCAAATGGTAAGATAAATTGATGAATGGTAATAAAAATAAGTGTCATAAAGTAGTAGAAATTATTGACAAGTGACTTTAGGATTTATTGACATATGACATTGAAAATTGGGTGATAATTGAATTAGAAATTGGGAGACAAATGAACTAGTTATTAAAAGGACTAAATAGGGACCATAAGAAGAGGACTTGTGGCAAGTGACAAGTGTCAAGCCACTTACCACCCACCTCACTCTCGTTACATTCATTTGTAAGACGATCTTCCATTTATTTTTCACTTTTTCCAAATTCTCTCTTCTTAATTTTCGTTCTTGTTTGTTCTCTCATCTATGACACTCTCTTCTCACCTTCACCACGTTGATCATTGCTATCATCTTTCATCACTAACTACTTCAAGATCCTTATCTTCTTCATCTTTTTACTAAAAAACCTAACCTAATCCACCTTAGAAAGTTGATGATCGTGTGGTGCTTTGGAGTTAGGGATTACATGATTTTTGAAGAAGCTTGGGGTTAAAACAAGTAATTACAAGTATTGTAATTGTAATCATAAACTTATATGATGAGTGATTTAAGATTAAATGATCATGATAGTGGAGTTAATTTTATGATGTAACATGGATAAGGAAATAAGTAGGTTTATGTCATATTTTTGTGTATATGATGAGTAACAGACTATGAAATGATATAGGGCTATTTTTGAGATAGATTGGTTATGAGAATAGTTTTTGAATGGGAGTTTAAATGTGTTGATGAAGGCTATTTTTGGAAGGTCACTTAAGGTTAAAAAAGCCTAAGCTTATAAAGAAAGGCAAAATGGACTTTTTGGGCTCATTAAGGGGAAAAAGGGGAAAAAGAAGTGTTGTCTTGTAATTGAAGAAGAAGAAAAACGAAATTGAAGAAAAGGAGGGAAAATCGTGGGAGAAGAAGAAAAGAAGAGAAAGTTAACTAGGTTTTCCAATTTTCTTAGTTTAAAGAGTGATTTTGAAGTTGTGCAAGAAGGGAAAAAGAAAGAGGAAGATTAGAGCTTCTATCTGAGCTAAGAAACTCAGTAATTGGTGAAGATTCAAGGAAATCAAGAGGAGAGGCAAGAGGAGCTAGAAGAGAGGCATCTTTGAACAATTGTTAAGCTAGGAATTCAAGGTGGGTTACATTTTTATAATTGAATAATAACCCATTAATGTTTCTTCCAAATCAAGAAAGTAAATGTTTTTCAATTGTATTATAAATGTGCATTTATTGGTCTTTGAATGTTTTGAGAAAGTGCTATGTGTTTGGTATGTGAATATTGTGTGGATGATTTCTGAAAAGAATGAGAAAATGAATCTTTTTTTGAAATAAATAAATTACTATGTTTACAAAATCACTTTTCGAAAAAAGTGCCATTTTGGGCAATAAGTTTACAAGTTATGAGATACATGTTATGTTGGTTTGGTCTGGTCCACTCTGTATGTCAAGTGCACTTTGACTAAAGGTTTCTCCCGCCTACCCGCAAATGACATGGAGCTCCCTCAGGGACTCCCTCATGTTTACGACTACGTAAAACCACTATGTGGGATTGTGTTAGTTCGTTATATTCACAACTACACAGGACCATTTCATGGGAATGTGTTAGCTCGTTCTATTTATGGACCTCCCAAACTATTTTGATGTGCTTATTTGTTGACAAGTTTATTGAATACATGATTTGGGTTGCTTATAAAGTGTGATAAATTAAGAATTTTGAAATATGTGTTTCGTGATGCATTGTGAATTTTTCAATGGTTTTGCTAGTTATCGGTTATAAAATTGTTACCAATGAGCTTTAAGCTCACCCCCAAATTCTGTCCCATCTTCAGGTGTTGAGCAAGAGATCGAGTGATCAAGCATAAGGGAATTAATCTGGATTATACTTATTTTGTATTTTAAGTTAGTTTTTGTAAAGCAAGGCTTTAGTTGCATTTTGTGCATTTCTACTATGAGTAAATTATGTATTTTTGGACTATGATGTATTGTGGCTTGAAATGCCCATTAAAGCTTTGTAAAACTATTACCTTTTGATGATAATGAAATATGATTGTGTTTTTGCTCATGACTCTCAAAGTTTGTAAATTGCATTTTCAAGCATTCATAAGGGTAAAATTTTGTGTTTTAACTTCTAGGGAAAATCTATATTGATTTTAGGCTGATTTAGACAAATTTGTCTCTCAAAAGTTGTAGATCTTTCTCTTAGCTTTCCAACAATAAAAAGTTTGGAATTTTTGGACTTCGGATGCAAAAAATATGGTTGTTAGATGAAGCACCAGAAGATAGCATCAGAAGAAGCACCAGAAGATATCATCAGACAAAGCACCAGAAGAAGCCCTAGAAGAAGAATCAGAAGAAGCACTAAAAGATAGCCTCAGACGAAGCACCAGAAGATAGCATCAGATGAAGCACCAAAAAAAGCATCAGACGAAGCACCAGAAGATAGCATCAGACGAAGTACCAGAAGAAGCGTCAGAGGAAGCATCAAAAGATAGCATCATATGAAGCACCAGAAGAAGCATCAGACGAAGAACCAGAAGATAGCATTAGATGAAGCACCAGAAGAAGCATCAGATGAAGCACTAGAAGAAGCAGTAGATGAAGCACCGGAAGAAGCATCAGACGAAACATAGGCCCCAGATAAAGTGGAAGATGAAGCGATTTTGGCTCTATAGATGGCAAAATCTTTCTTCAACGTCTTCACAAAAGTTGTAAATGTCGAAATCCTTTTCAAAACCGTCCTAAAATGACCCCAATGTGATATGTCTAGTGAAAGTTATGCCAGTTTTCCCAAGACAGGTACAATATGATTAAGGACATAATCATGTTTGACTCTTTTAGGCATAACTTCATCGTCCGACCTCCGAATGAATTGATTTTTGAACTAATAGTTTCTGAATGGAAAGAAAGTGAGGGAATTGATTAGAGGAGCATGAATTAGTTATGAGCATACTTTATCCTTTAAGCATATCTTGATCTGTATAATAGGAAACCTTTGGGATGTTATAAGAATGAAGATGAACTGATGATGGTTAAAGAGAGTTTATGGAAATAGCCTTAGAGGTAGTACACATGCTCAAGTATTATGACATTCGGATATTTAGGCTTTGGAAATGGGGTCCAACATCTTATGGCGTCATAACGACTAGGTTTAGGTCCAGGATGGGGACTAGGTCTAGGAATATCCTAGGCTTTGAATGAGTAGTTATTAAAATATGAAATGAAAATGCATTGTTTTTAAATAAATATCATGCATTGTTCTGTATTGTTTTACATGATTTGAAATTGTTTTTTTCAAGCATGAACTAAAATTTTTTGTTAATGTTTTCAATTGAAGGAGTGAATATGCCGCCTCAAAAAAGAACTCGAGGAGCTCTGACTCGATCTGGCTCTCACCAAGGAAGTATAGATGAATCGTATGTCCTGTAAGATGTAGGGACACAGTCTGCTCCTAATTTTGAGGCAGCTAATGCACAACATGACATGCCACCGCCTCCTCCTTTTATGCCTAATATGGATCCGCGGTTCTTTCAAGTCTTTGCTCAGGCTTTCATATATGCCATTGGCTAAGGGTCACAAGTTCTGATGCCAGCTTCGGTGAAGAGGAGTGGGTAGTATGATAAGCTTCGCAAGTATGGAGCTGTAGATTTTAATGGTACTATGAATCCGAAAGAGGTTGAAGTATGGTTGAAGAGGACCGAGAGAGTTCTGCTTCAGATGAAGTGCTCTGATGAAGAGAAATTAGATTATGCAGTGAGCTTGCTGTAAGGGGATGCACTGCATTAGTGGGAATCAGTGCCCCACAGTTAGGTTAAGCCTCTGGTGTTATCATTGAGAGATTTTATGGAAGTGTTCAGGAAGAAGTACCTCTCCAGGGTTTATGTACAAGAGAAGGCCAGAGAGTTTCTGAATCTCACATAGAGGGACACGAGTGTGAGTGAGTATGAGCTGAAGTTCACTCAGCTTTCCTGATATGCGGCCAACATTGTGGCAAATGAGGAGGAAAAATGCCACAAGTTTGAGGGAGGACTTCATTTGAGGATCAAGGAGAAGGTACTGATCTATAACTTCTGTGACTACCAATAGTTGGTAGATACAACACTTCAGGCCTAGAAATTGGAGAATATCAAGTATGAAGTGAATAAGAAGAGGAAAAACTGGGAGCAGTCTTCCAAGAAGGGAATGAGTGCTCCAATGCCTGAGAGGAGTATAAGGAGTTTCCACACTCAGAGTGAGGTGGGCAGTAACGCCTATCAAGGGTAGCTTCAGTACAAACCTTTACTGTGGGAGGCAATAATAGGGTGGAGAGGAGCAGGTACATAAACCCTTAATGTGAGCATTGTGGGAAGTTTCACAAAGGATCATGCTTCAAGTTACTTAGAGCATGTTTTCGATGCGAGGAGAAGGGACACATGATCAGGGAATGTCTCCAGAGCATGTTTTCGATGCGAGGAGAAGGGACACATGATCAAGGAATGTCTCCAGATGACAAGGCAAGAGGGGTCATAGTTGTAAGCCCCAAGGAGAGCAGAAACAGTGGGAACCAGGCCAGTCACTGAGGTGGACAGTTCTAGGGCTACAGGGAAGGCTATCCCTTCAGGAAGGCCAAAGGGTCAGGCACAGGCCAGGGTATTTTCCATGACAAGAGAGGAAGCCGCAGCCGCGCATGAAGTTGTCACAGGTATGGCTCAGTTATTTAATTTTGAAGTATATGTCTTAATTGATTCTGGCTCCATGCATTCATTTTTTTTCTGTAAGTATGACATTATGTGGTGTGAATTTGGTGCCATTAAAAGATCCATTGATTGTTAGCACTCCTTTAGGGAGGAAGGTGATAATAAGTTAAGTGTATGGAGATTGTGAACTGGTTATTGAGGGTGCTAGACTGGTAGTAGACTTATTGCCACTAGAGCTAAAGGGTCTAGATGTTATACTGGGTATGGATGCCATGGAGAAATATTGTGCAAAGTTAGACTGTAGTCTCAAAGAGGTAGAGTTTGACTTTGGCAAAGGAGAGAAGGTAACTTTTAGAGGAAATAGAAGAATGCGGTCACCTAGAATGATTTCAAGTTTGATAGTTGACAGGATGATGAAAAAGGGGTGTGAGGCCTTCTTGGCACACGTCGTGGATATTGATGTGAATGAAAGGAAGTTAGAAGATTTTCCGATTGTGAGGGAGTTTCCCGACTTATTTCCATAAGACTTACCTGGTTTGCCACTGGTGAGGGAAATTGAGTTTGCCATCAACTTGATTCCCGGTACCACATCCATTTCTATACCACCATATAGAATGGCTCCAACTGAATTGAAGGAACTTAAGGAATAGTTGGAAGAGTTGTTAGAGAAGGGGTTTATAAGGCCAAGTTCGTCACCATGGGGAGTGCCTGTTCTATTTGTTAAGAAAAAGGATAGGACATAGCGTATGTGTATTAATTATCAGAGACTCAACAAGGTAACCATTAAGAATAAGTATCCTCTGCCACGAATCAATTATCTACTTGACCAGTTGCAAGAAGCAAGGGTCTTCTCCAAAATTGATCTCAGGACAGGCTATCATCAGCTCAGAATTAGAGAGTCTGATGTGAGCAAGACAAATTTTAGGACCCATTATGGGCATTATGAGTTCCTAGTCATGCCATTTGGATTGAATACTGCTCTGGCTGCATTCATTGATCTTATGAATAGGGTCTTCAAAGAGTATCTGGATCAATTTGTCATAGTGTTTGTCGATGACATTTTAGTTTATTCTAAGAACGAAGAGGAATATGAAAAACATCTCTGGATAGTATTGTAAACACTGAGGGAGAGGGAACTTTATGCCAAATTCAGCAAATGTGAATTTTGACTTCACGAGGTGATCTTTCTTGGGCATGTGATCTCGAAGGATGGAGTACATGTTGATCTGAGGAAAATTGAAGCAGTGGTGAAGTGGCATGCACCAAAGATAGTTGCAGAAGTCAGGAGCTTTCTGGGTCTGGGAGGATATTATAGGAGGTTTGTTGAAGGATTCTCCATGATAGCTGCTCCAATGACCAAGTTATTAAGAAAAATGAGAGGTTTATTTGGAGTGGTGAATGTCAGAAAAGCTTTGAGGAGCTTAAGAACAGATTGACAAGTGCTCCAATTCTGACTTTGCCAATGGAAGATGAGGGTTATATAGTTTACGGTGATGCTTCAAGGAAGGGTTTAGGTTGTGTGTTGATGCAGGGAGACAAAGTAATAGCTTATGCCTCACGGCAATTGAAGTCGTATGAGTTGAATTACCCGACCCATGATTTGGAATTGGCAGCAGTAATTTTTGCCCCAAAGATTTGGAGACATTATTTGTATGGAGTTCAAACTAAAATTTTTACAGATCATAAAAGTCTCAAGTACTTATTGAGCCAAAAAGAGTTAAATTTGAGACAGAGAAGGTGGTTAGAGTTGCTTAAGGATTATGACTTATTGATTGAATACCACCCAGGAAAGGCGAATGTGGTGGCGGATGCCTTGAGTAGGAAATCCTCCATAGCCTATGTTCAGACAGTTTATTTGCCGTTATTGATAGAGATGGCTAAGCTGAAGATAAGTTTGACACAGGAGGAGCTTGATTGCATTATGGCAAATTTCAGAGTGAGACCGATACTTAGGGGGAAAGTTAAGGAGTTACAAGCACAGGATGCAGAATTGAACAAAATCTGAGAAGAAATTTAGAATGGTAATAAATCTAAAGTGGTAATGAGGGATGATGGACTTATGGTTGTAAGCAACCGACTTTGTATTCCTAATGTTTAGGAGGTAAAGGATGAGATACTTGACGAGGCATATAATGCGCCTTATGCTATGTACCCGGGTAGCACCAGAAGGTACAAAGATTTGAAAGAGCATTTCTGGTAGAAAGGCATGAAGAGGGATGTAGCAAAATATGCAATTAAGTGTCTAGCATGTCAGCAAGTCAAGGCTGAACACCAGGCACCTTTAGGCAAGTTAAGGCCATTGTCCATTCCTAAGTGGAAGTGGGCAAGGGTGACTATGGATTTTCTGATGGGTTTGCCCAAGACTAGTAGGAAGCATGATGCTATATGGGTTATTGTTGATCGTTTAATAAAGTCAGTCCATTTTCTAGCAATTTAATAGACGGATTCCCTACATGTACTAGCAAAGAAGTATATTGATGAGATAGTGAGATTGCATGGGATTCCAGATTTTATAGTTTCTGATAGAGATCCTCGATTTGCTTTGAGATTTTGGGGAAGGTTACAGGAAGCTCTGGGAACCAAGTTGAATTTTATTACTGTTTTTCACCCCCAGACAGATGGTCAATTCTAGAGGACCATTCGGACCCTTGAGGGAATGCTCAGGGCATGTGTGTATGAGAGATGTAGAACTTGTATATGCTGGGATGAAGAAGGAGAAAGGAGATTAGTGGGACTAGAGTTACTTCAAATGACAGTTGACAAGGTCAATT
>JAOQMS010043953.1:0-11024 GCA_027563885.1 Erythroxylum longipes | reverse complement strand
AGTCTCTCACTACCAAAATCACCAAAGCAAAACATGAACCTATCCACACTTCTCATGTACTGCTCGAAATTTTCTAACACAAGTTTCAGGTTCCAACAGTATGGTAGTCTTCTTCACAGGTCATATTGATGAGGAAGTAGTCGTCTGCTATGTCAACGAGTTGTATATCACCTCGTGTTTTCCATAGCGACATTAGGCGTCTATGTAAGACTTTGTAGTTTATATTTCTGCCCAATGATCGAATGATGATGGTATATGACAGGTTTTGTCGCATTTTCTCTTGGATCCTTTAAAAAAAATCAGCTGTTGGTGCCCCATCTCTTTCCCTGTGTGTGGAGTCTCCTTCTGTCGTCGTGATTGGTTCTCTGTGGAAGCTTCTGCCTTTGTAGGTCTTTTCCCACCTAGGAGTGTATCTTTGAAGCTAGGTATGGATTCCGTCCTCGTCGTTTTTGATATATTTGGTTCATCTTCTTCCTGAGCTAATCTGTTTTTGACTTGCTTTGTGGTAGGATTAGCTTCCTCTAGCTCTTTAGGTGCTGGAATGTCTGTCTCCATGTCCATTATGGACAGGAATTGCTGTTTGAGCTTAGTTGATCTGGTAGAGAGAAGTGTAGAGAGAATTGTAGAGAGAGAAAGTAGAGAGCGTAAACTTTCAAAAGTGCTGCTTTGAACCTACAAAATGTTAAATAGATATTGCAACACTTTAAGTCTTTTTAGGCAATAATGTTAAATAGATAAGGCAACAAAGTAAATTTTTTTAGGCAACAATTTGTAACAATAAAAGTAACAATTTATTTTTTTGTTACCAATAATATTTAACGTAAAGTCAATCTCTTGTCATTTTGTAGGAAACATCCATATATATATTAAAACAAATATATAGCTATTAATGTACGTATTATCAAAGGTAAACGACCAAAAAATTGCAATTATATATAATATATAGTCCATAAGGACTTGAAAATTCAAGATTTAATATATTCAAAATACAAAAACAAAAAATTACTGGCTAAAATATTCATCTACAATATAGTTTGCCATTCTATATGGTATATAAATGAATTAATCTAAATACTAAACAAAACTAATATGTATGGGCACTTCAAAATTCTTCACGAAATACCTCCTTATCCATTCCTAATCATCACCATCCTACAAAAAAAGAACAAGTAAATTAGAATAATTCAATTCTTTTTATGAACAAATTAAGAAATCGTGAACATAAGCAATTAATCTAGAAAAAAAACAAGATAATGTAAAACAACAATGAATTAAGGAAATGAAATCATTCAAGATCTCACAAGAAGGCTAGAAGTTGGAATGAAATCATTCTCTTGAAATGATTAAGGAAATGAAATCATTCCCTTAAAACTCTTGAAATGAAGTTGGAAGTAATCAAATCAATCAATTGAGTAATGGAACACATCCAAAGAGAAAAGAGCATATAATTTATAAGCTATATGTTGCAATCCAACAAGAACATCTGATATTGTCAGAAAAGAAACTTCTACACTAGAACTTAAACAAAATGAAGTGTGACAATCCCACTAGTAGTTCTTAGTCCAAACTATATCCAATTCTTAGTCTAAACTATATCC
This sequence comes from Erythroxylum longipes, assembly GCA_027563885.1. NCBI lineage: Eukaryota > Viridiplantae > Streptophyta > Magnoliopsida > Malpighiales > Erythroxylaceae > Erythroxylum > Erythroxylum longipes. The sequence continues at coordinate 9,426 of JAOQMS010043953.1, read as the reverse complement.
AAAAGCACAACCATTGAATAGTAAAGACTTTGATAGTACAAGGAGTGATGTAGGACAAATAGAAGAATTATTAACTAGTAGCTAAAATTGCAGTATTAACTTAATAATGTTTGTTTTATGAGGTATGTGCTAACAAATTGAAAAAGATTGTCATGCCAAAACATGTTTGTAATGAGCATCCCAACAAATATAGCATTCATTGGTAGCCAAACCTTAACAATCTTCATGTCTGAGGTTCTGTTGACATAACACCCAATAAACTCAACATTAATGCAATCAACACCAATATCAAATTCTGCACACCAACAAAATATTCACATTAGCTAGTTACACATTGAAGTAAGAATAAAGAAAAAGAAAGATGGACAAACAAAGACATAAAATATGTTATAAATTTTAAAATTAAACAACATTTCAATAATCTTAATAAAACCATTGTCAAACAAGAAAGAAAACAACCCTGCTTTGTTACTGTCATCTGGTCTAACATGTAAAGTGGGTTGTCTTGAATAAGAAATTAAACAACTTAAAAAGCAGGTTACCCAACTTTGTTACTCTTTTCTACAATCTTATCAAAGCTCAATTAGATCTGAACAAACCAAGTTATTATATACCATTGCCTTCCCCAGCAAACAAAGAAGATAGTAAAAAAGAATAATCTCTTATAGCTTTTCTTCTTTATGCTTCTGATAAGCAAAATTCCAATAATACCTTAAAGAGCAGGCTAAAGAAAGAACAAATTAGACCCTGGGCCGTCATGGAGCCAAAAAAGGAAACCAAGCATAATTCAGAATGTGAACCTAACTCATAACTTACAAATAGAACATAAATATTTCATATTATATGCGTAAAAGAAAAACCAAAGGAGCAACGGGGTTTTGAAGATAAATTTCCTACAAATTAATATGAATAAGAGATGACAAGCTAGGAATTTTGTGTTATGTTGAATTTAATAAGGAACAGAAGTCTACAAACCTACACATGATATAAACTAAAACACATGTTTACGAAACTAATGGAATGCTATGAGGAATGCTAGGACAATGTACATTTACATGAATTAAGGAAATCAAGACTGTTTATTTTATCACACTTCTAGCCATGATGTACAACACTTTCCATTATAGTTCGTCACTTGGGAAATAACATAATAACATGATATAAACTAAAACATATATAGATTTGCAAAATTAATAGAATGTCATTACATAAAACCTTTCACCTACGAGAATCAAGAAATCCTTTGTCAAGCAATTCTCATTATCAATATTGCGGCCCAAGCTGTTATCTCTATTAGCACTGTCACATTCAAACACAAAAAGCTATAATAAGATTGCTAAAAAAATATAAAGCACCGCTATTGGAAAAATATCTAAATCAAGGAAGTTGACAAGAAGCAAAAGAAATAACAGATTTCAACATAAGGATAAAGGCAGGAAGGCATACCTTCTACCAATCACAAAACGTATCACCACTCCTCTTTCTTTAAGTTTTTTAAGGCATCACCTACAAAAGTGACAAGAATAGGTCACGTTTTTTAGAAGTACCATTTATGAACTTTCATTAGGGTTATTCACAAGTTCAAGTAGATAATTCCAAATATGCATTTGTAAGTGATGCATCAAAATACTTGGTGACAACATTTCAAAGAAATTTAATACATAAAGTTCCCAATAATTGAAATAACAAGGTCAAACGTAAGCTCACAATGCCAGCTCAAATAAACATTAAAGGAAAGAATAACAGAAGACATAGTTCAACACAATGCTGATAGAAATTACTTATTGAAAATTGATTGATTCTATTCATCATCAACTATAAAATTGATTGATTCTACTCATGATCACCATTAACAAGTAATAAAGTTTTACTACGATATAAAAAATGGTGATTTGTTATATAGAGATTTATACATGTATAAATGTTTGTATCACAAATCACCATTTTTTACTCATCATCCCATCCAAATCCACTACCATTTTTTTGAATATCCAATATGCTTTTTTAGAATTTTAACCTTGGATTCAATGTGAGGTCTTACTTTAAGATCAATTTCAGGCATTCTTTTTTTAAGAAGCCTTTCAATTTCAGCATAATATCCATTCTTATAGTTACAATCTGTCTTCCAATTGGTGCCTACCAAACCATAAAGTATATCAACAAGCATTTTTTCTTGCTCACTATTTCAATATCTTTTATTTTTCATCTTCCTTGAATAGGTACACATTGCATATTATTTCTATTTTCTTCGTGAGATTATATTAATAAGACACATGCAATTAAAAGTTATAACAAAAATGAAAAAAATAAAATAATTAAAATTTTACATATAAAAGAAATAAATAATATTGATAAATAAAAAATAATATTAAAAGATTTTGAAGAAAACAACAAGCAAGTAAGTTATATAAATTATTAATAATAAATGCCAAGGACCTCTTCTAGCTCTCTGTAACATGAACATTTCCCTTGCCAAATTATCTGTCCATACAGTTCAATCATCAAATGTTTCAATATCATCGACTTGGTTCATTATTTTTTAGTATATCATCCAACTCATCTTCCAGTGCATCTTTCCTTATATGTTGACGAATAAGATTGTGAATGTAACAACAAGCTAATATGATATCAGTTTGAGCCTTAATTGAATAATAAAAGGGACTTCTTAAGATTCCCCATCGTAACTTTAATAATCTAAATGCCCTTTCAATAATATTTCTAGCTGCAAAATGTTTCATATTGAAATACTCTTCTTGAGTATTTGGTTGATGTCTTGATCTCTATTCAGTAAGATGATATTGTTGACCTCTATATGGTGCAAAAAATCCCTCACAGTTTGTATATCCAGCAACAACAAGATAATGTTGACCTATTACATGATATATTCAATGTATAAACCATATGATTTTAATATATAGGAAATTAATTTGGACATATAACATTGAATATCTCACCCTAAGGAATTTTTAATCCATTTCTTCTAGATAATGCATCTCGAAGCACCCTACCATCAGCAGCTGAACCTTCCCATCTGGGTAGTACTTATATAAATTGCTTATCCATATAACACAAGCCTAAGACATTTGTGGCAATCTCATTCTTTCTAGTATGATTGTAATGCCCCAAAATCTCGATTTCATGAATATTACTTTTTGGGTCGTGAATAGCATATCCCGAGGTGAATAGTGACACTCGGGACCTAAATTGTATTTTATTTTATTTAGCATTGGATAGTCCGACGATCAAATTAGAGCTCCAAACGAGTTCGTTTTGAGGGTTTGACCAAGAGTGGACTAGTGGTCAAGGTTTGACCCCAGAAAGGGTAAAAGTCAAACATGAAAATATTAATAAAAAAAATAATACTAGTTAACGTCTTTATATGAGGTTGATATTTTTCTTATGGGTATTTTTATTGAGAAGAAGAAAAGAATGGATTAAAAGTTAAAGTTAATTTTGGATCAAAAAAGAATTGGAAAACTTTTAATAAGGGATCACATGACATTTTTGTTAACTTCCCATTCTCTTCTTCTCTGAAAAATTGCCGAGAATCACCTCCCTCCTTTTTTCTCCATTTTTCTTTCATTTCTTTCATTTTCAAGCCAACTTTCTTTAGTTTTAACCCCCAAATCACCTATTAAACACTAAATCATCAACCTAGGGTCCCTAAACTCACCATATCAACAAAAAGTTTGAAAAAAATGAAGAAAAGGTATATGGGTGTTGTTGATGAATAGTACCAAAAAAATTATAAGGTAAGTTAATGGAGTTTTGATTATTTTTAGTACATGATTTTGGTATAGTTGTATGCATTGATGAATAAAATGCATGAAATCGAATTTGTTATGCAATATTTTGAAGATAAAGAAGATGAATTAAAGGAGAGAGAGAAAGAGAAAGAGAAAAAATAAGGAATTGATGATGAAATTGAAGTTTATGGAAGTTTAATTTGAAGATTTAGACATCAATTTGGTAAATGTTCTTGCAATTCTACTTTTTCCTAAAAATTGTGTATTAGGAAATTTAGGGTTCTTAAGTAAAATTGGGGGTTTATGAAATTGCTATTAAAAATATTTAATTGGATGTTAAACGAAGTAGTATATGTGATTAATTGAGATTTTGGACTTATAATTTGTATTTTCCCCAACTGACATACATTATGTTTGGATTGAGAAACTTGACATTCATGTTCTTTTTGACTAATTGGTGAGATAAATGTCTTGAATGTTGTATGGATTAAATTAAAACCAATAACGGAAGAAAAAATAATGACATTAAGGAATGACATTTACTTTGGCCGAATATAGAATAGCTTGAATTTGTTATTATGAGCTTTTATTATGAAATTTCAATGGAATTTCATTAGATTTGCCCTTAGTAAAATAGATAGGAATTGGAGGAATGTGATAAGGTTGGCATGTCAATTAAGGAGTTAGCAGTCTTGCATCATGATATATGTTACCAGACTGTATGACTCTGAGAGCTCAATTCGGTTATGAGATATTTGATTTACGTTATCAACTGCATGGCTTTGAGAGTTCAATCTTGATATGTAAATATTATAAAAAAAGACTGTATAGTTTTGAGAACTTAGTCCTGTGTTTCAAAATCCCACTTATCCGGCTCGGCAATACAATTCTGTTGGAATTTACTTTGGGGAAATTACGAAAAAAACTATATATATATGCATGGCTAATGATTAAGGAACTTCAAACGAAAATAGTAATTGATTGTAAATTAAATTGTACAATTTATTCATCATTGTGTAATTAGATATGAATTATGAAATTAGATACATGCTTGTATTTCATAACTTGATTTTAAATGCCTATTTATTCTTGGAAATAAATGAAGATATTTATATGTGAAAATATTATATATTATGCATGTTATGGTTAAATAACTTGAATTGAATGAGAAATGGAATTGTTTGAACACCAATAAGCCTATAGCTTAGCGTGTGGATTTTCTTTTCGTGCGTAGGTTTTGAAGAAAATTATAAGAAAGCCGTAGTAGATCTACTACAAGACAAGGGTCACATAGAGGATCTTGAAGATTTGAGGTGGATGTATTGGTTATAGCATATACACATAAAGAAGTGAATGATCTTACAGGATTTAATTGTGAATTATATATGAATAAATAGAAGTCATGTATGAAATCTAGTTTAGATGAGTTGAAATGTATTCGAGGATGGGTTAATTATTTTGTCATGGAGTTTGACATGGAGATGGATAGTTAAGTAACATGCATGAGAAGTGTATCGAAGTTTATTACAGGAGGTTTTAACTATATATAGAGGAAACTCTATCAAAATTTTATAAAGTGAATAGTAAAAGCTAGAATAATGAGGTTTTAAATAGAAAATGTTGTAGTTCGAAGCATTAGGTATTTAAGAATATGGTGTATTTAAGAATATGGTAACACTCGGTATGCTAATTCCATTTTAGGATATGGAGTGCTACAATGATATCGAACTTTTTTAATATTTGGTACATGTACCTTAATATATGTACCATCTAAAGCTCCTAAACAATTATTAAATTAGCAAAATTATATCTATTCATTACCAACTAAAAGTGAATCTCGTACTAAATAAAACTCCATAAATGAATATTATTATCTTAAACCACCCTCATCTTTTATTGGTGCTATTATAAAGGACAACTTCAGGGCCTTTAAGTATAACTCTCCGTATCTTAAGCATAACTCTCAATACATTATGAAAATGTCTACTTACCGTCTCTCCTGAATGTAAAAAATCATACTTGATTTCTTGGTTTCTCTTGTCAAAGTCAACGAGATGTAAAAATATTGCTACCATTTCCTCTATATCTATATTTTAGTATCTTGTAATCCACCAATATTTTACAGCATTAAGCATAATATGCAAAAAGTACACCTATCCATAAGAAGTTGCTCAATGCATTCAATGTCACTGTCCACAATCATACTGTTGAGATGTGTCATTCAAACTAATGGATTATGCCTACTAAGCTTTTATGTCATTCCCAATTTGTGCCTATTTAGTATATATGATAATAAGCTTAATGATTTCATAATAAATCTCATCCTTCTTTTTTTCTTAATGTGTACCATAAATATAAAAAATTGTAATGTCAATGTGTATGAGACATGATTGCCATTCAAAAAAATAATAATATTGATGAAATATACTCAAAAATCAAAGTATTAGTGTTTAAGGAAAATAATATTATTTTCAGTTTAAAATCAAATTAGGAACTTCAAGGGTCTCTCAATCTAAAAATTAAATTTGAAGGGAAATGAATTAAGGAGAAATAATATACACACTTAAATATAAGTTAATTGTTTCCAAGAATATGCATATGATTCACACTAGACATGCTAAATTTTAGATTTAAATTAGGAAAAGATAGATTGAATAGAGTATGTGATAAAAAACATCTTGATATGTTCTCTAATTGTTTAATTTAAAAATGCCTTAATATGTTTGTATTCTTCAATTTAGCATGGAACAAATAGTTGACAAGGTGGAAAAAAAAAAGCTTTAGGTATCCATTCCAAATATTTCCACATTTTGAATAGATGTAAGCTTATGATAGAATAAGAACTTCATGAAAATGTTAGAAAGATTAACCAAATATTTGATAGCTTATAAAGAAATCCTATGACTATTTCCATCAATGATGTTTATAAGCTAGATGGTTAAAAAATAAGTGGTTATTTCTGTTATGCACGCTTAAGAGTAATAAGTCATTCAAGTGATTTAGATCTTAAGATATACATCCCTAGAAGGTGTTTATTGTTTTTGCTAAGAGGGTAAAAACAAATTGAGAAAATAATATTGAATCTATAGATCAAATTTTGATGTCAATCACTTGAGGAATTACACCAAGCCTAATTAAAGACTTCAAGATACTGGACTAAACTGCACTGCCTAAATGGGGGAACCAAATATGACAGATGAAGAGTAGCTATAAAAACAAAAGATATTGTCCTTGATCTTTTGATTATTTTTTCTTATACATACTCTATAATCTTTTCTCTGCCAACCTACCTTCTTTTCATTTTTTTACAAGAGGTCCAAGAGTGATAGAGAATAAGAAGAACATTACAAGAATCAAACAACATTACAATCTTTTTAACTCATTCCAACTCCCCAGTTAACCATTAACATTAACATTAACATCCCCTTAATAGTAACAACTGGATAATATTTGGTAGTTTTATTGAATTAGGACCATTTTCTTCTTTTCAATTTTTAGTTAGGGGCATCTAAGGAAGATAATCTTTATTTAACTCAAATCGAGTTAATTAATGGACTGACTTGAGAAGTTAGGGATCTTAAAATTTTATGATCTTGTAATCTCTACTCTGTCCTTATCTTCTCCGTGGCATCCTTTCAATTTTTAATTTTGTCCCTTATCCCCTTAAATTTCATCCTATCACGTGTTCAACATATTACAAATTAAGGACTTTCACTAGATATACCCAACATTACGAGAGACCCCTTCCTCACAAAAGTTAATATCCAAGAATCATTTAGACAATTTAGGTTACAAAGATAATACAAATGTAAAACCAAAGATGATATATGTACCTCACTTCCTCCTTGCACAACCACTCAATAAACTTTGGATTCTTGTTGTTAGCTGGATGCAGAAATTCATTAAACTCTGTTGCATTTAACAATAGTGAATTGAGTAATTAAGGCAAATAGTAAAAAAAACGTAATAATATATTTAGAAAAAGAGTATTGGCTTTTCTTTCCCGCCCTCTATTTTGAACTTCACCTAAACTTCCCCCCTTCAGCCAGGCCATCCTAGGACGTTGGAGATCTTAATGGACATTGGCGAATCTTTGGGAGTCAAGGAGGATTTTCCTGCTCTGCCGAGTAAGATTCTGCTATAGATGACTAATTCCCATCATATGGATGTGTGGCCTTCATTAGGCGAGAAGGAGAAATGACCGACTGTTGCTGGGGCATCGGCGAAATGACTGTTCACTCCTCCACCTACAGTGGTCCTAAAACATTGCCTTGATGCGGTGAAGGATGACATTATTTCGCCTCCTATGGGTGTCATTGATGATAGTATTTCTAAATGGTCTATAGCTCTGTTGTGATTTTTCTAGGGTAAAAGGCCGGCCTTTCCCGGTCAATGCTTGGGCTAAAGCTCGTTGGAGTCAGAAAGGACTTCAGAGAGTTCTGCTATGAGAAGATGACACCTTTCTCTTCACATTCAGTAAAGATTGTGACTTGCGGAACATAGTGGCTCACGGGCCATGGCATATTGGTGACCAACAAATTTTTGTACAACATTGGAGGCCTAGGGTGGAGAAGGGCAGGAAAGCTATAGATACATTTCCTATGAGGGTGCAATTCCATAATCTCCATATGGAGCTATGGATTCTTGATGGTCTAAGCTATATGCCAGTGCCTTAGGGAAACAGGTAACCTTGGATGCTCCAACTGCCAATATGGATAGAGTGGGCTTTGCAAAGGTTTATATTGAGATCTCTACAGATACACAACTTCCAGATACCCTGATTGTGTTGAGCGTGGGTGAGGGAGGCAACATGGTCCACAAAACCATTAAGGTAACGTATCTATGGAATCCAAAGGAGTTGAAAAAATGGGTTCTAGTGAGTAAGGGTCCCAGAAGGATTGTCAATCACCATCAGTGCAACTTTCTAGGCAATTGAAGGAGAATAGGGAGGGGGACATGGTACTAGCTCATAAGGATCTTCAAAATTTGGTGACCACCAACCTCAATGAGGAGCCTTCCCTAGGATCGGAATCACTGGCTGCGCACCTCCCTTCATTTGGCGATGACACTCAATCGGATGCCATTTCCTAGACTTTGCATTCTAGTGGTGTGTTTTCTAATAAGTCATGCTTCCAGGTATTTCAGCCTGATGCCAATCAGGTACCATGTTATCACCTGATATGGCAACAATCCTTGGGCCTAAGAGCATCCTTCATTGCTTGGTTGGCAATTAAAAATCGATTCCTTATGTACATCTCGAACCAGTTGAGAAATTTCACTCTAAATTGGTATATTTAGACTTGATTAAGGCTACGAATAAGCCTAGATTGTTTCTTGATTAATTGGTTAAGAGCTTCATAAGTTTGTGTAGTTAATTGATGTCATAACCTAAAGAATGGACTGTTTTGATGTGGTTGAGTTCAAATTTGGAAATTATGATTTGTTAAAGGAATAAATGAGTTCTTTTAATGCAAACATAATCTTAAAGACATGAGTAATGTGTATAAGTTATGGATGAATGAGCATTGAAGAACATGAGGTAATTATGAATGACAATTGGGTAAATGTTTGAATATATATTGCTGGAAAAAGTTTGGTGAATGTATAAATCTAACTTGCTAAAATTGCATATTTAAAGTAACAATTGTGTGTGTGTTATAAGAGGCTTTTTGATCATGAA
>JAOQMS010043952.1:0-11024 GCA_027563885.1 Erythroxylum longipes | reverse complement strand
TAAATCAACATCTTACGACAAAACAAAACAATCATGGATACAGGTACACAAATCATTCGATCCATAAATGTCTTACACAGCAATCGTAACTTAAAAGCCGAGTCTCCATTTTTCATGAACTAAGATCTGAAAGTGGATTGTAGTGTCCAAGTTCCAACGTTTACGAACTGGTCCCCTGTACCGTCTTCCGTTAAATTGGGGACAAGTGATGATATCAGAGTTTCAGGTTGCAACTTTCTCCTGTATTTTATTACTTTTGAAGGCAAAGAGAAACTCTAAATTTATAATATAATCAATTAATAATTATTTTTTAAAAATAACAATTTATTATTTTTACTCTTATTATGTTGTAGAACTTACCGATAGTAGATGATGATCATCCATCCAGACACTATCTAGTGGTATCCTCGACTTATTGATGCAGGCGCTTGTTCTTTGTAGTTTGACTAGTTTGCACAAAGACGTTTATTTCATCGAATTATTTGCTACAAAGGTCTTCTAAGTACCAAATTTATACTGCAAGTTGCACCTACTCATTTGCATAACAATCTCACTTAGGTCCATTTAAGTAAGATTCAATATTTTCATGTGATCGTCGACTAACAACTTTGCTCTCGAATTTCTTATGTCTCTCATAGTATTTGAATCTCACATTCTTGCAAAAAAATTATGAAAGCACTAAAATATTAATGGAAATAATAGAAACACAAAAGAGATACAACAAATACTAACCTTTATTACATCCCCCAAAGTATACAAATGAATACTCCCTCAATCTATGTGTCTCACACTGACGGAAGCAAGGCTCAAATGATTTATTTATAGACATCTTTGGCTTAATACCCAAGTTAGAATCTTAATAGAACTCACTTATCGAAATCACATCTTATCTTATCAAATTACATCACATTATCCAATTAAACGACATTCCCATCTAAATAGGACTCTATCTGTACATCTCAACTAATAAGATAAAGTTAAAATCTATCTAGGAATGATTCATCGTTATCCGCAAAGATCTCCACTATCTTCAGATAATTCTCCTAATATTTATCCTTTAGAGTTGATGTCTACCCATTATCCTTTAAAGTTGATGTCTCCCCGTTGTGATCTTATCTGCACATCATCCAAGATCTTCCCATGATCTCTATCTGTTGATGATGAGTCATCTAAGCCTAAAGCATGTCATAGTACACTGGTCCGATCTAATACTTACCCATGCCAATTTCATTAGCCATGGTCTATTCATTTAAGTATACACTAAGTCCTTAGTCTATCAAGAACTTAGCTTTAGCGAAGTTAACTTTACAAGGTCCGAAACTATACCAAAACTCACACCGTGCTTAATTTAACTTATTATGTTACCTTGGAACTTTGGCATGTGATCCAGCCAAGGCTCTTTTTCAGCTAGCTGTGAAGTGTCTTCATATGCTAAGGGGATAACAAACCTCCCCCACTAGATGAATTCGACGCCCTCCTCAAACTAGTCTAAAAGTAGGCATTCACTTGATCCTCGAACTGTTATAAGGTCGTATCTTTCCCCCCATGTAGCTTCCATGATCGACTTTCCCTTCCACTAGATTAAGAACTCGATCTTCCAATTCTTCTTATACTGACCTATTGTTTAATGATTCAAGATCTTCTTCACTTGATCTTCGAATTGTTTTCTCATAACCCGTGAAGCTCTCTTTACCTGTTATTTGGATTTGATGCATCCTCATAGAAAGATTTGAGGAATTTTTTAGTATGGTTATGCTTAAAAAAAATATAGAGACTCATTGAGGAAAAAAAACCTATATAGGCTAAATGGATACTACATTAAAGGAAGGAGTTTGTGGAAGGCTACCTGTCAGTGCTTCCACTACAACCACTGCCATCTTCAAAGTCAAAAGTAAAGTTATGTCATAAGTCACCTAGATGTTGGGAAATGGCATTAATACCTCCTTTTGGTATGATAAATGGTTATCTAAAAGACCTTTGGAAGACATTATAGAGCTCAATTCAATCAAAAACATTATTCATAAGAACCAATCTATTGCTAATTCCCTTGTATATAAAGCTGAAATTCTTCAAAGAATCACAGATCCCATCTTACAAAATGAAATCAGCAGCATTGACCTTCATAAGGATAAGGCGTATTTCAATATGTAGTCATTGTATATGAATGGTAAATTCACCAATTTATCTTCCAATAATTTTTATTAAGGGAAATCTAGCAAATTTCCATGGTATGATTTAGTTTGGTGTAAGTTTATGCTTCCTAAAGCCTCTATAACACTTTGGAGAGTTCTCAAGAATAGATGGCATACAATTAATAGAATAAACAAGTTTTTGGCAATACCAAATATGTGTGTATTATGTAATCATGATCAGGAGATCATTTCTCATTTATTCTTCAAATTCCCATTCATAAGTGCATTCTAGAAATATATTACAAAAAGATACTTGTTAAATGACCTACCAATGGAATCGAAGTAGATTATGACATGGTGCTCAAAATTATCTAAGGGTAACAAAGTCAACCAATGGTGCTCCCTTATCATGTTATCATATCTAGTATAAGCCATTTGGATAAGGGGAACATAAGAATATTCAAGAGCATTGAAAGACCACAAGAAATGTTTTCTAGAGATTTTTTCTATGGGGTTAACTTACATATTGCGAAATTTAGCGATAAAATTTAATTGGATCACATCTACATCACTATGTTACGAACTAATGTTTTGTTATGTTTGATTGGTTGTAAGTTATAGTCATAATGTAATGTGTTACTTGTTTGTTATGTCCCATTCAAAATAATGGGTTGGCTTATGCTCATAGAACCATGTTATTTGCGCCTTTAATGGCTTAATTTCATAATTCTTCAAAAATTATCCTTTTAACTTAAATTTTAAGTCTAAACATTTTTTAGCATTTAATAATTTGGTAACTTAGAAGTATGTTCTCTGAGTTTTCCATTATGTTGTTGTTTAGAAGTTAGGCTTTCTTTTGGAGAATTCCTTCCTAGCACGTTCAAATTTTGGGTTAATCATAAAGAAGTGACAATAATTTGACATGCCTAGTGAAACAATAATTTTGCGTATAAGGAATGGAAAAGAAGTTGATGTGCCTCCAACCTTGGAGGAAGAAGTCCCTACTATAGTAAGGAATGAAGGTTTCGTATCCCAAATGATTGAAAATTTAGAGAAGGTGACAACACCTTTAGGTAAGCCTCTAACTGATGAGAACTCAAAATCACTGCAGTTATTAATAAGAAACATTGTTGTTTATAAGAATGATATTTCAAAGTTAAAGTCCAATGTGGATATTTCAAAGTTAAAGTCCAATGTGGCCTCCACAGATGAAGCAATTAAGGTGTTGAAATAAAAGATGGAAAAACTTTATACTACTTTGGTACAATTAACTATGTAAAATTCTCCATTTTTAGCAAGAGAAATTTTTTAAGGGCTCAGGGGGTAGCTTGCTCCAAATGCGATAGAAGTTGGTGAGTATAGTCATTTTTTAATTTCTTCCTCTATGAAAGAAAGAGATGTTCCTCCTCTAAATGAGAGAATATTCATATGGCCTTCGTGCACTAACTTTGCAAATGGACAACGAGTGATTAGGCTTCAAGCTCTTAGAAGATAAGGACATTTGAAGTTGAAGCTAATAGTCCAAAAATTACAACTTAAGGGATAACTTTTTAGTTGTAAACTGAAATCCTATTCCTATTGTTGCTCCTTCATATACGAGGTTTCAAATTGATATGGACACTGTTAGAGAAGTTGTTCTGTAGCTATATGGGCCTAGCTTGAGACAAATTAGTCTTCCAAAATTTCATAAGCCTTATCTGGATCATATTAACCACGAAAATCCTTATCATGGTTACAAAATTCCTAAGTTTTCCTTTTTTTTTAGTGAAGATGGTCAATCAACTATCAAACACATTGCTAAAATCGATATTCAATACAGTGAATTGGCTAACTACAAAAATTTTAACAATTTCAGGCTTAGGCTATTTACAAATTCTTTGACTAGTGCAGCTTTTTCCTAGTATGCTTTAAAATTATGTCCTTTTATAGGCAGGAGTAGAAATTCTATTTTATACTCAATTGTTTTAGACTAAACCTAAAGTCAATATAATCTAATTGTATAAAGTTACCTAGAAAAGTGGCAAGAATGTGGATATGTTTATCACTTGATTTAGGAGAATCAAAACTTGATGTCGAATTCATTCCCAAAAACTGAGTATGTGAAGTTGGCTCAAAGGGGCCTCGATATTGAGATACACAAAAAATTCATGGAATGGAATTCTATGATTTTTATGAGTACAAGTGTTAAGTATGAAGATCTTTTTAAGGAAGAAGGATATAAAAAAATAGTTTCGGTGATACTTATTTTCTGAAAACGAGACCATATAATTCAACAGTTGTTGAGGTTAATATTATTTAAACTTGTGTTTGCCTGCTCTAGAATGAAAATCACTTGAAGTCAAAAGAAAAATTTAAACACAAACTCCTTAGATGCAATAAACTTTTGATATTTCCAAAACAAAGGATTTTTTTCTTATTACAAGAGAATTTTATTACTTTGCTGCCAAAACATAAGATTCCAACAAAGGAAGAAATTCAAGGGAGGGATTACTATTAGTACCATAATACATCGAGTTAGAGTCAACCTACAAATTTATGCTAAGGATTCAAGATTGAATCAACAAGGGAATTATACTCTTTACGTAAGCTAATTAGACCATGTTAAGAGATGAAGATTCATTTCCATCAGTTGTAACTGTTAATGTAACTGAGTTTGATTTAGGGTTTTTACTGGATGTCAAGAGGAAATTGAAGATCATAGAGGACCAATTAATGCCAGCCTTGAAATCAAGTATTGAAAACATTCCTAACTATACTTTGAACGTCAATATTAAGAATGAGAATTAACAAATTCCTACATCTAGTATAAAGTAAAGATTACAAGATAGAATTCACCTCAATGTTCGAGTAAAGGCCTAATGCTCGAATTCTTAGCATATGCAACCTTGATTTTTATTACCACCCTCTTATCAATAGCATCCTAAGAATCTAATACCATTAACTAGAACTTAAAAGAGAAGATTTCAAAGACAAATAATTGTTGTCAAGTTCGAAGGAAGTAAATCGTCACCTTTTAAAAAGTTCATCTCAAGGAAGCTACAATCAACAAGACCCATTCATTATAAGGAAAGTACTTCAGACCCAAAGAATAGGAAATAATGTGTAGAAGTTACTAATGAAGAGCAAATCAATAAAAGGAAAAGGACCAATCTTAGATTCTATAGGAAGTCTTCCCAATCAGAGAGCAAAAATGAAATTCCTTGTGAATTCTTCACAATAGGAGAAAGTCCTATCCAATTGCTATGTTTCGTTTCTTCTTTGAAGCTTCATACTTTTTAAGAAAAACGTTTGGGAAGAAAGAAAAACCCATACTTGAGAAAATATAATGCAAAGTATTTATGATGGCTTTGGGTCTAGAAATTCCAGAGAAGGTAGTTTTGGAGAAACTGGCTAATAATATAGCTTAACATATAAGGTCTTTATGCATTAAATCCCACATTAATGGCATGCCAACTTCAAGAGTTTTGGTTAACAATGGATTGGCTATAACTATATATCAACCAAAATGATGGAATTTTTAAGTAAAGTTGAAACATATTTGATCCCAAAAAAGGTGTATGTTGCCTCATTTACTAAGGAGACTACTAAGGCATGGAGAATTTTTCCTGCTACTAGCACAGTAGGGGAAAGTCTTTATTAGCAGATTTCTTTATTATGGATATACATGTAAGTTATCAAATTCTGTTAGGGAGAGATTGGATCCATTCCAATTACCTTATTCCTTTATCTCTTCATCAACTTTTGTTTTTTATGAAAAGAAAATAAGGTTGAAATTATTTGGGCCGATTCTTAGCCTTTTCATTCTAAAGTTAATGCAATACAAGCAAAATTTTATGATGATTAAGTGAGGCCAATTCAGATTCAAAAGTTATCTCATGGAAAATGTTCAAGAAAAAGAGTGAAGAAAATTGAAGGTTAGAGACATCAATATTGGTGAAGACCAATGCCATCGTGCTTGTTAATAAATTGATGAAGGTTCTAATAATATAGGAATCTGATGAATAGGCTTTTCACAAAAAGAAGATGCGGTGGTTATTACTGTAGAAATCAAGCTCCGAATGCAACAAATTATAGAGAATTTCAAAGGGCTTGAAGTTTGTGAGAATTCTGAGCTAATTTGTAAGGGGGAAGAATTCTCAATTGAGGATGAAGATCAGTCAGAAGATTTGGAATTTGCCCTTGTGAAAATTGAGGATGAAGATCTTAGAATCAAGAATCACTTGAGAAATAAATTTTAGTTGTTTAGGAAAATCTCAAAGTGTGTTTTTTTAATAAACTCTTGATCCAAAAATAATAATATAATTAGTTTAAATTCTGAAGGAATTTAAAGAATATTTTGCATGGATTATACTGAAATGACATGATTAATTACAATGTTGGCAAAGCTTAAGCTTCCTATAAAGCCTGAGTTTCATCCTTACTATCAACCACCTATATGCTAGTCTAAAAAAGTCGAGTTAAAAATTAAAGAAGGGATTCAAAATTTGTGTAAGGCTGGTTTTATTAGACCAACCAGATACATTGAATGGATAGCCAATGTTGTACCTTTAATAAAGAAAAATCGCAGCTAAAAGTATGTATTGACTTCAAGGATTTTAATTTTGCCACTCTCAAAGATATGTATATGATGCTGATTTTCAATTCTTTAATTGATGCAATCGCTAAACATTTATTTTTTCTTTTATAGATTGTTTTTCTGGTTATAATAAGATTTTTATAGCTAAGGATGATATTCCCAAAATGACCTTCTAATATCTTAGGTCAATGGGAACATTTAAATAAATTGTGATGCCTTTTCTCTTAAAGAATGTAGAAGCTACCTACTAGAAGGCAATCATTGTTATCTTTCATGACTTATTAGGCCACACGTAAAAAGTTTATATAGATGACATTGTTGTTAAGTCCAAAAAGACAATGGATCATATCAAGAATTTAAGGGGAACTTTTCAAATGATAAGAATGCATATGTTGATGTTAAATTCTTTAAAGTGTGCTTTTAGAGTAAAAGTGTAAAACCCCAAAACTTTCCTTTCATTGAATAAAAATTTTCATGTTCGGTAAATAGTATTTTTGGATGAATAGTAAATTTTTGTGGGACCCAACCTAGAAATAATGAAAATATTCAAAATAAGTATTAGAGTTTAATGATACTGAAACATATCGAAAATAGGTCGTATAGGATGGATTTTGGGAGTTCCAAAAGTTTTACACTAAAATGCCCTTTTTGGAAAGTAATGGGCATTAATGATTTTAAACTCATTTGAAAATTTTTAAAGCATCCAATCAATAATTATTGACCCTAATTAGAGTATTTCATGGTCAATTTGATGGTAAGATAGTTGTGGAATATTTTCGGAATTTAATTCGATCAGTTGATGAATTAAATTCAATAAAGGGCAATTTGGTCTTTATATATGTCATTAAAGGGCTTTACATGTCATTAAGGGCAATTTGATATTTTACATAGTGTCAGTGGAAAAATGAGTCATTAGAAGAGAACCAATTGGAAACTGAAGTGTGGAATCCATTAAATGAGCATTAAAAAAAATAAAGCAAGACTTTTGTCTTCATTTGAACATAAACATGAGAGACCAAACAAAAGGGAGAGAAGAAGAGAGAAGAAGGGACATTTGGCCAAGGAGGGAGAAGAAGAGTGCAGCTATCATTTTTCATGGTTTTGGAGCATAAATTGGAAAGATCTTGATCAAGTGGAGGTATTCATCAAATACCAAGAGATTGGAAGATAAATTGGTAAGTTTTCCTAATCTAAATTTCTAGTTTTAGGAATTTTTAATGGGATAGATTTATGTAAGATAAATGATTATTTTTTTTTGACTTTCCATGGAGTAGATAATAAGTTTGGAATCATTTAAGGGATGAATATGACAAGAGAAAGAATTGTGTTTGGTGAATGTTTGTATTTGGTTCTCGGATCACTTGAACCAGACATCTTGTTTTGATTATAAATTGGCCTACAGTACTCCTAATTGGGTGATTCTAATTGTATATGAAACCTAATACATATTACTAAAACTTCCTAGAAGAGACCATGACCTAGTTCTAGCTGAATCATATTGGAATTTGAGATTAAAAATGGCGATCTGATGCTGCCACTGTGTTGGAGAAGCTTGTGATGTTTTATGCATGTTTCTTGAATTAGAACTTCAAATGGTCTAACTTTTGATGATATCGAAAGTAGAGACATATAGGAACGAATGTCTAGAATACCTTAAAGCCTAATTTGAACGTTTGCTATGTGAAAAGTAAGGAACAAGTGGAGGTATAGCTTCTGGACATAGGCCATATCCATGACTCATCATACATCATCATAATATGGTGAATTAAATTGAGTGAGATCGTGTTTTTAAGAAATTGATAAGTTGGAATGAGTAAAAATATGATTTTAAGTGAATTTTGAAGTTAGAATTGGAAATGAAGAACAATAGGTTAGCTTTTAGTAGTAAACGGAAATACAATTAGCGTATGTGTTACGCGATTAAATACTAATCTCGACTTCGATTAAACCGAATTTATAGTATTAATGTCTTATTTTCGAATTTGGAAATAAAGGCCTAAATGAAATGTGCTTGTGTAGGTAAAGGAAAGGCACAGAACGCGTGAGTGTGCTTGACGATAAAGTTGCTTAACGGTGATTGCATTTTAAATGTGCTTTACGAAAATGATTTCTATTCTATCGTGAAGCTAATATAGATTATGAGTTTTATGTTAATGATGCATTATAAGTGAATATTACAATTTTATGTTTTTAGAAATATATGAATTGAAGTTTGAAAGTTAAATCTTATATGATTTGAGTTTATATTGAGATGATGTTATTGGTTAATAAAAAGGAAATGGTTTTTAGCGTATGGTATACCGATAGGTTTTATACATATTAATATACCGGTGTATAATGGTTAACTTAGTACAGGTAAGCGATGTAGAACCAGCTCCATAATTACTTGTATATAGCTGTTAACCTAGTACAGGTAAGTGGTGTAGAACCAGCTCCTTAACTACTGATGTATGATGGTTATCTTAGTGCAGGTAAGTAATGTAGAACCAGCTCCGTCACTAGTGATTAACTAGTCGTGGGTAAGCGATGCAGAACCAACTCTGTGACTTTATGCCTGAGGGTACCATATGGCAAAAAAGTTAATGATAGGCTATGTCATGTAAGAAATTTATGAAATCTTTAATGTCGTTACTATTTTTTTAAAAAGCGATTTGAGAAACTTGATTTAGAGAAGAATATATGTTTTTTATTAAATATTGAATTATACAAATTGAGATAAATTTGTTTTAGGGAGGTTTAAATTATTAAATATGATTTGAATAGAAATTCTAGCACTCATTGAGCTCGCTTAGCTCACACTCTCTTTTCTGCTTTTAAATGAAACCTTGCAGGTGCACGATTAGGGGCTTCAATAGTAGGGACTCCACCTCACGACTAGTCAACTTCATTACGTATTGCTGTATAGGCATCTTTGTCTTGTAAATATTTTTTAGAACATTTGCATCTTTATGGATATGTTTTGGACTATATTTTGTGTAAATAACACATGTATATGAATATTTTAAAGTTAAATGTATGAATATGTATGAGTTTATTTTTAAGATTATTGAAGTGATTATTGAGATTGCTTGTGAATGGACTTAAAGTCCAAAATTTGTAGTGGGGATTTTGAGATGATTATAGAAGTGTTTTGAACTTTTACAGGGCTTTTGAAAATTTTGGGTAAGTCAAAATATTGTCGTTGTGCTGTCGAAATTTTTAATAAAAATGGTTTTTAAAAAAACTCCATTTCTTATATCTTTTTAATGTTAAGTTAAGGCTTTTTTGATAAAAAGGCAATAGGCTTAACTTCACGGGAACTTTCCAGTTGGATCAAATATCAACTCAAAGGCCACCTTGGGGTGTCATGCAGGTCACCTAATCATTTCAAGATAGGGGCTTGTCAAAAAGCAGGAAATTGTTTGGGTTTCTGAGTCCATCAAAAAGGGATTGAATTAGAAAAAATAACGTAAAGGAGATTTTGGAAGCAAAGCTACCTCAAACTAAGATGGAGCTTCAAAGGTTTTTAGGTTAAGTAAATTATGTCATAAAGGTTTATTGTTAATTTAACTAGTAAAATGAAAGGAATCTTAGATATTTTGAAGTTAAAAATTTTTGAGAAATTTTGTTGGGGAGAAAGCATCAAATGAAATTTGTTAAGATCAAGGAATATTTAACTAAACCTCCAATTTTGATGTCACCATGGAAAGGAATACCTATTATATATTTCTACCACATAGGAATATTTCAGGTGCTTACTAGCCTAGAATAATGAGCAAGCCATAAGCAATCTATTTATTATTTAAGTAGAATTCGGACACCAATAAAAAGGAAGTACATCCCTATTAGAAATTATGTTTGGTGTTATATTTTGTCTCCTCAAACTTAAGACATTATTTTCTTTAAAATTGAGTTTGTTTAGTTTTTTAAACAAATTTGATGAAATATATATTGAGTGAACCAGTTATTTTTGGGGAAAAATTTTAAAGTGGCTTATGAAAATTACAAATTTTAACCTAGTTTATTATCCTTAGAAGTCAGTAAAAGGTCACACATTGGTTAAATTCTTTGCAAGCCACCTATTGATATAAATTCAAGATGTTAGGGAGCATTTAGTGTTACTTGTGAAAGGAAACCTTGGGAGTTGGATTCGATGATTCTAGCATAGAGAATTCAGCTGGTTTCAGGATAGTCATTATTTCATCAAACAGAACAAAAACTCTTCTCTCTCAAGATGGATTTCTCATACACTAATACTTATGTTGGACCCCGATCCTCTTCTTACTAGTAAGCATGTGTTTAGTTTTTGTTGAGGTTTAATTTGATTAAATTGTTGT
>JAOQMS010043951.1:0-11025 GCA_027563885.1 Erythroxylum longipes | reverse complement strand
GTTCACAGACTTCGTCTGTGGTACTGTTCACAAGGATCCGTCTGTGTTACTGTTCACAGACTTCATCTGTGGTACTGGTCAGGCCATCGTCTGTGTTATTGTTCGCGCTATCGTCTCTGTTATTGTTTACGCTATCGTCTGTATTACTGTTCACGCTATCGTCTAGGTTACTGTTCATGGTTATCTTCTGTCCTATTTTGGACCCTCCAGAAGATATGATTGGCCTTCGAGGTCTGCATGAAAGTTGTAGTTCTTGAAATCCTCTTTCAAACTATCTAAATAAACCCTGAATTGGATGTCTATAGAAAAAGTTATGCTGATAACCTCGAAGCACGTATATATGTAAAGTGTGGACTCGCCAATGCTATCCTTGAGATATTCGGATTGAAATGCATAAATGGATAGTCGAAGAGCAGAGCTGAGAAAAAAGGGGAGTTTGAAAGCAAGTATGGATGATGAATGTGTGTTATAAGTATGCGACAGTTGTGGTACCGGTGAAGAGAAGATAAACCGATAATGGTGTTTGGTAATGGAAATAAGCTCACGTATTAAGATATTTTGCATGCGAGTTGGACTTCAGAAACGGGGTCCAACATTCTTGGTTGATTTATCCAACTTTTATCCATACCTATGGAAATTTATCCTATAGATTCGCAAGGATCAACCTTCACACATATTTTTAAAAAATATAAACAAACAAATAGATTATGATTTTATGTTTGTCGACATTTCTATTCTCATAAATAAATGAATAGAAAGTCAAAGGCATAAATAACAAAAACAAGAATTTGTTTAACATTATTCTTAAATTAATTTTCATCCTTTTTGCAAGCATTCTTGGGTTTGATTTTTAATCTTTTCCCTAAGTTATTTTATAGCAAATATAATCAACACAAACTAAACAATGTAACCATCTCGAAAGATTCATGGATATATAATTTAATAGTTTTAATGTATGGTAGGACTAACTTGGCCATAGATCTTATCCTCCCATTTTCTAAAATTCTAAAAAGGGTTCATATTTCCTCTTTCTCTAAAGCTTGAGGACCTAGGGAGAAGATTTAGAACTTATTGTACAATATAAAAAAATAATGTAACTACTAAAACAAGCATTTTTTTGTTTGAATCATAAACATTTAATAATGTTGTGTTTATATCACGGAAATGCACCTTATTTCATAGATGAATTGAAGTTTAATTTTCACTATTTTTCCTTTGGATAGAAAATTTTCAACTAAATATAGAATGGATTGGGTAAAAAAATCTCAACTAAATACTTTTTATATTGAATTAGCTAACCACAAGATTGAACAGTATTAATTACTAAATACTAATATTGTTTTAGCTAGAATATTGTCTCTCTCATAAGAATTAGCAATAAATAAATTTTAATGCCTGAATTAATGTTGTTATAAACTTCACTGCAACAAAAACTTTGAAATTGGCCATTTTCCAAAATTTACGAAAAATTAAAAACAAATAGAAGGTCAAAATAGTGACATACTTTGATTTTGATCATCATCACCACACATCATCAATAAATTAAAGTAAGAAAATAAGAAAAGAAGTTTCATAGCATTCTAAATACTTTTACAAACATGGAAAAAATACAAAGCATAAAGCTGATAATTTAAAAAACTTACAGTTGGTGAAGTCAAATATGGTAATCTATAATCAGGGCCCAAAAGCAGTTGATCCTAAAACCATTACAATTACAAGACTTTCAATGCGAAGTAAACGTAAATTAGGTAATTCAATTTTTTAAAAAAGAAGAAGATGTGCAACAATTAAAAATATTGAAAAAAATAAGAATTATGAGGGTATGAGATAGAAAAGAAACTAAAAACTTAGGGAATAGAAACAAAGGCAAATCTGATCAGTGCAAAAGTTCGAACAACAATTTGTAGAAAAAACAAACAAAAAATAAGACAAATATGACAGAGAGAGAGATACCTGTAGATAATGGAAGAGGAGTCTAGGGTTTTAAATGAGTCCAAGCCAAGGAATTCTCTATACCAATCCTAGGAGATGATTGGTAGAGAGTTTGTTGTTCGTGGTTAGCGAGAGAGAAAGAGAGAGAGAGATGGCTTGTGTTGTGTTATATTGCAAGTTTGTGTGAGTCGTTCACGTTTTTTGAGAGTTTGAGGAGAAGAGAGAGAGACAGAGGAGCGGAGCAGAGCAGAGTAGAGGAGTAACATGTTTGGTTGACTAACGCAAGTGTATCTATTCAATTTTAGGAATTACAACTTTTTTAGTAAAAGACTTTCACAGCATACTAACTAAACGTTTTTAAAAAGATATAACCACAAATTACCCATTTTCCTTTCCTTTCCTTACAGAAAACACTCAATGTTTATAACTTATCTACAAGTCACTCATATTAACTAAACTTTTATTTATAATTACTTGTTTTTGACATTAATTAATCGTTATTCCAGGATGCATACAAATTATAAAAGGCGTCAATTCTTATTTCGCCAATTGAAAATTTTAGAAATTTTAGACTCTTTTTAGTATTTTTTAGACAAATTTTGTTGTCTTAAATAAATGTCTAAAAACTCCACCAATTATTAGATTATTTAAGACAATTATTAGATACGTTTAGGCATAAGTGTCTAAAACTTCTTATTTTGGTGTTGTGATATCATTTTTCAATGCATTAGGTAATTGATCTATTTTAGATAATTAACATCCTAAAGAGCGATATGATGAGTGATTATAAAAGAGATAGTATATTCCAACTTTTCATACCCTATTTATAGAAGCACTCAGTAATGATGGTGATTGACCTATTTTGTGATATTCAAAATTGTAATAAACAGCAAGTACACGTTGTAACTGTAGCTAGTATCGATAAGTACGGATCGGTCTTACGAGGACAGTGAGTACTAGTAGTTACCATTATTCTATTATCTAGCCTAGGAATTAATCGTGGTTTTTGAATTAAAGAAACTAAAATTAATCAAATAAAGTAAATAAGCAACACAATTAAAGTAGAGAATTGGTGAATCACTGAATTAATTACCGGTATCAAATAATTCGTATCTAGGCTTTGAATTCCCCTAAACCTTTAATCGATTATCTATTATCATGCAATTGTGTTGTTGATTAATTAAACCGTGGAGACTCTTAAGGTATGCTAGTAGCTAACCTTGAGTCTACTAATAACTAATCCTAAGGTTTCTAATCAAATTACTCAAGTTAAATTTTATAGGATTGCATTACCGTATTAGAATCCCTCTATCAGGTTTGACCATAATCTAGAAGATTTATGTCATCCTATCTCTAGGGTTACAATCGACTCTTTCCAATTATCATACATCTATTCAAACCTAGGATTTCTCAATCGTTACGTTTGAAATCAAATTTCAGTTTAATAAATTAGATTACTAGACAATAATAAAATAGATAATTGGATCACAATAATCATATAACTTAATTACATTCATAAAATAATCAACACATGCTTCGGTATTAGATCAGGTTCATCTAGACTAAATACTAACAAAAAAATTAGTTACGTATTGGTGAACATGAAATTAGATGCACATATATAGAAAACTAAATCAAAAATAACAAAATCATAATTCTAAATCTCCCTGGTTGTTCTTTATTGAGTATTCTGACAATGTAGATATCCAATATTGTGTTTTAAAGGATCTGTCGATAAAAACTCTGTATCTCCCACTCCTTACGCTACAGATCACCACTGTACTCTTCAAAATGATGCTTGCTACTTTTTCCTTTTTATCATAAAATTTAGGGTTCTAGGAGATACACGGTCGTGCATCCCTTCTGTGCGTCGAATATTTTGTTATGCCTATTTTTCCTTCGAATTCTTCTCTTTTAAGTTTATGCAAGCAATTATACTCTGTAAGCACATTTGGAGTAAATTAAGTACTAAATATACGATAAAGGTATAAAATATCAAGTAAAATACATCAAAAACAGTTGTAAAAATATAGTCAAATATCATCTATTAGATAGATAAGTTAGCCTAAAGTAGAGGGATTTCTTAATACAACACATGATGTATCTTTTTCCAAAGATTAAAGGATATGGAGATCTTTCTTTATCTAACAATGAGCTTTAAAAAAAGACCAACTAGTGCATTTAAATCTCTCTTGTTATTATTTTATATTTTATTACATGCATTCAATTTGTTAACCTTATGATAATATAAAATTCCATATATCATTTCAAAAGCCAATAATTTCAATTTAAAATGTCAATCTTAACACAAATTTTACTTAATCTAAAATATGATCAATCTTTCACTCATTTTACCTTTTAGTTAAATATAATGCAACTTGCTAGATTGTCACTTTTGTTTCTTCTTAAGAGTTTGGTTTACTTATATCCCTAATATGATTAAATGATTTGTGCAACACTTAGTATTTGTCAAATAATTCCCTTATAGGTAGACCTAACTATTACAAATAAAATAATTCACACATTTAACACTGATTTGATCGACTTAACCTTATATAAATCAACATAACTTCTCAAAAAGCTCAGATTTTTAAAATATTTCAAGTTTTTTCAAACATCAAAACCCATCCATTTAGTTTAATTTTGAATCAAACAGACTCAAGTGTTCCTCCAAAAGTATTTTAAATATCAATAAGACTTTCATTACAATAATAATACAATACTGAATCCCTCAGTGCATTATGATAAGTAAGTTGAGGGATATGTGAAAGATTACATTATTCTTGACAGTATTATACTCTTAACTCATCCGTGATCTTGATTCAAACTTTTCCTTACAACTTCTTATTATTCTTCACTTAATCATGTTTCATCGACTTTTACTTGTTGATTTAATCTTGATCCTTGATGTATGATTGATTCTACGGACTTCTTTGGATGATTTTGCCTTTATTCTTTATTTTTCATATAATTCTTAATCATGTAATGATGGAATTACTAATATCACCAAAACATAAGTCATTAATGAAAACAATTTCTTTTATAATAAAAACTATAAGTTAGAAACTCACTTAGGTCTTCACAAAAATCTAACCTTCATCTATAAAATATCACTAAAACATATGTCAATAATAGCAACATAGTTTATTATAATAAAAATAATAAGTTAGAAACTTACTTAGATTAACATAAAAATCTAACCTTTATCCATAAAATCTTTAAACATGATTGTTAATTTACCATCAATTAGTTGAGGAATAAATTTACATATTTTCTCATGCCTAAAATCTTTTTTAAGTTAAAATACTAATGATGGGATTTATCTCATAAATAATAAGTCTTTTATCTTATTCTTCTATAAGCAATAATTTTTTCCATTGTAATAAATTACCCTATTAAACAAAAGATTTTTATTTTTTAAAATTACTAAAGGCATGTTAGTAGCCTAACTTTGACACCACTTTCAAGATAAAGAGTCTAGAAAAATTGGAAACAAATCCAACGCTAGTATGAAGTTAAGAGAAGAAAATAAATAGGTCTATAATAATATCCCAAGCTAATAATAAATGTAAAAGTAAGAAAAAGTTATAATCACAAAGAAATTACATTTTAATATTAATAATATCTATAAATAAAATAGTAAAACTATATAATCAATAGAGTCAGCTAAAAAAATCAGATCTAATATATTTAAAATGGGACTAGTCTCAATCTCCATAATAAAAGGATTAACTTTCAAGAAACAAAAACAGGAGAAAATACAATATTGCAACTTATATATGATTGATGGCATCATTGATATGGACTATAACTTAAGAAGAAGGAAGTAGCTATGTAATCTACAAAACCAAACTCTTTATAAAGGTAGAATCAAGAAGGAGCATAGGAATTCATTTAAGAATAAAGTTTACCATATCAAGCCTAAAAAGGATCCTTGTAGTATAGGCAAAGGTAAAATCTAATTTTCAACCCTTTAGATATCATGATAGTAAACGCTTCATAATGCCTTAGTAAGAGGGTTCTAGTACTGAGACATGATAATATGAAGAATGCAAAATCGTGATTATGATGATAATAAGTATATGCCACCAATTGAGGGCACTACCAATGATGATGGAGTTAATATTTAATGGAGAGAGAAGTACCATTAAAAAGAAGAAACTGAGTGTTGTAATTGAGGAGGATAATATGAGACCACAAAGGAAAAAGATCTTTCACAAAAGATGTCAAATAAGAAATAAGCAGTCTAACATAATCATTGATGGAGGGAGTTTCAATGATGTAATTATTATAATACTTATAAAGAAGATGAAGTTTACCCATATTAAAACATTCAAGTCCTTATAGGTTATAGGGGTTCTGAACGTGAAGAAATAAGGTGATTATATAGCTATTGATTATATTCTCCATTGAAAAGTATAAAGATAAAGTTCTTTGTGATGTTATGTCTATATAAGCTAGCCATATTTTATCAAAGAGGCCCTAGCAATATAATAGAAAAGTCATCTATGATGACTGAAAGAACATATAAACCTTCATGAAAGACACCAAATCAGTTACTCTTGTCTTGTTGGCATTCAAGTAGATCAATAAGGACTACTTAAAACCAACAAGAGAGAATAAAAAACATATTACAAAAGCTTGTAAAGAGAGGAGGTATATAATCTTTGATCCTGGTGATGATTTAAGGTCGAATTCCCATAAGGAGACAAAGAATAGTGCCAATATAAATGTTATATAGAGTTATTAATAAATTACCATTTTAAAGTTCAAATTTGATGTTATATGAATAGTTTTGAGCTCCTAATTGAAGCATTGTTAGTAGTTGATTCAATTTAAGTATAAATCATATTTAACTCTATTTAAAAGGGGATAGATTTCATCAATGAGATAGAGAATTTATTGAGATTTCTTGGTTTTATTTCGATTATGAGAGTTTTTCTCATCCTTATTGTTCATTGCATTAACTCAAAACTAATCAAAGTCTTCTTTATGGCACTCCAAAATTTTCATAGAATTACTAGATGATTCGCTATAGCCAAAGGATCATCTCTAGTTGCTTAATTTAGTTTTCTTATTAAGATTTCAATCTTGTTTAGAGATTTTGCTCCTAATTTTGTATCACAAACATAATATCTTCTCAATGTAACTAAAATTTCTTACCAATCAAAATCATCTTTGAGGGTTAAATATTTTTAATATAAATCTAAAATTTCATAACCTAGCTTTATTTTATATAGCGATATTAATTTACGATAGAAGTTCCTGGCTCTTAAGTTTTAGGTTGTGGAGGATGAACTTTTGATAGGTTTTTGTTGATTTCTCCACTATATACAAAGACATTGAAATTAAGATTTCACGGCAAAGAGAGGGTGATAAACTTATATGTTGATCCCTCTGGACTTGGTAAATGGGGAGACAAATTTGGTCAGGTAGATGGTTGTAATAATTTGGAAACCCACATAAAATGGTTGCCTATCTTGTGACTTCAGTCTTGTGTCTTTTCTGTTGCAAACTATTGCTAAAGAAGAAAAGAAAAAGGAAGCAAGCAAGAAGGACATTGGTGTTTATCTGAAAAATTGACGACGTAATAAGAGTCTCATTGAAAGCTAGTTTTAGCTTGCAAAATAGACATTAATCAAGTAGAAATGCCGAATAGCAGACCATAGATGGAAGTTTATGGTAGCAATAAAAACCTTTTGTCAGTCATTTTACATAGTTTGTTTGGTAGAGAGGGACAACTTGATTCTAGCAAAATCGAGAAATGTCACAATCTTCTATATTACATCTACAAATGCATGGGTCTATTTTATCATTTCACCCTTTATGATGCGAAAATTGTGATGACGATGTACTAAAGAAAAAGCTGCCCGATTCTCAGCCAAATCTGACATCCCCCTTCCCCAGCTATTCATTACTTGATTCAGCTAGTAAAGGTTGCATTATCATGTGGCTCAATTTCCTCTACTAGGACATTTACGTATGGATTCGACAATTCACATCTTTATTGTCATTAATCAATGGATTAAAAGAAAAAAGAAAAAACCAGCATGCAATTAAACATTTTTTCAAGACCAGTCTCAATTTCATGTACAAAACCTGGTTTTTAAATCGTACTATCTCTTCTGAGAAGTATGCTGGTATTGGTTGTCGTGGAGAGGTAAAGAGAGAGGAATACCAACCTTGATAGACTCATTCTTCTTTGGTATTGGGATTAATGAATTCTCTTTGAAGATATATTGAATGACTCACTCGGGATCCCCACCCTTAATTTATTAGCGGCAGAGATCATCATAGACTTTTAAGTTAACAGGAAAAATAGATGAAGAAGCATACAGCACTTTCTTCACGGCCAGAAGATATGGATCTCAAAAAGAACCCAAAAATTGCTGAAACAGAATTTCTATCACTTAAAAACCCTAACGACATCATAGATGCACTTGCCAAAAGATTCTCCAAAATCTTCACATACAAAAGCGGAACGCAACCATCAGAAAGTTCACTCTATAGGACTATGCTAGAAATAAATTCTGGAAATTCTGTGAAAATCAAAAAAAAAAAAAAGAAGAAGAGAGGAGCATATTTCATGGAAGGAGGCATACCTCATATAGGATACCTCGACGAAAACCATAACGGGACTATCCAAAACCGATCCCTTCAGGAGATTAGGTTTATTTGATTAGGGTTTTTCATGCTACCATCAACAGTTGAAACTGCCACATGATCTGATCTCTCCAAGCGGGGAAATTTAAAGAAAGCCCAGATCATGCTGGCAGCTTCAACTTTCAGTGATGCATGAAACTGTTACTATATATCTGTATGCATAGTGAATATGAGAAGCGACCCACTTGATTGGACCTCGAAGTCTTCTTCTTTGTTCTTCTTTTTTTCTCTTCAAAGTGAAGGCTTTATAGATAAGAAAGGATGAGAGGATATAAAATGAAATAGGGACCAGAAAGTTTTTCTTTTCTTTACTTTCTCCAGCCATACTTTTGCTGGCAATAGTCTCATAAAAGCTTTGTCTCATATGGACTAGGTGGTCATGAATGTTCATATAAGACATTGGACAACTATTTAACCTACTGACAAATATGTCCATGAATAGAGCTTTTACAAGCTGTGGTGGGAAATTACATATCGAACGAAACATAGAGTAAGGATTTGGAGGATTTTAAGTCAAGTGAGTATGGTAGTTTACGATGTTGTTAGGGAGAAAAACCATAAACTAAGAAAGTAACAGAAGAAAAATGCAGTGCGGGGAAAAATATGAAAAGACGGAATGTGGTCCCAAAAAAAGGAAAATTAAATAATGTCAAGCCCACCCCTCCACATGCAGACAGGTTAGTTAGAGTTCCTCTATTTCCTGAGGACCTTTATAGCTTTTGTTGGATTACCTCTCTATCTCTCTCTATCTCTCTCTTCATTAATAACGTAAACATCAGTTGTGATCCAAAAAGAGTATGAAACGCTTGTAGGGCATGACTGGGGACC
Organism: Erythroxylum longipes; assembly: GCA_027563885.1. NCBI lineage: Eukaryota > Viridiplantae > Streptophyta > Magnoliopsida > Malpighiales > Erythroxylaceae > Erythroxylum > Erythroxylum longipes. The sequence continues at coordinate 1,602 of JAOQMS010043951.1, read as the reverse complement.
AGTTTGCATGGCTAGCTCTTTAGATGTTGTCTAAGGTTCATGAAAAATAAAAAAATAAAAAGGCAAAGAAGCGGGAGCATCTAAAGCTCTCCAATTAAGCTAACAATTATGTATAATGATTTCAATAATTATATAATACCTCCCTCAATTGAATGATGTGATGAATGTGGATGAAATCATTTGTACACTCAATTTGAATGGTAAATTCTCAAACAAATCATATCATTAACTACTTACCAATAGACTATATGAAGTTCACTACAAGAAAAACATCAAATAGGGACGAAATTTATCCGTTCCTAATTAGGGACGGAATTTAGGGACGGAATTTGCTACCGAAATGGGTGAAAAAACAAATCCGTCCCCAAATCCGTCCCCAAGGTTCGCTCTGTCTGCGCCGACCAATCTTTTCATCTTTAAATCGGTTGCAAAGTTTGGCGCCAACACTTGCAAAGTAAAATTCACCATAATCCATCTCTAATTTCGGACCAAATATACGAACGAAACAAAACGGTCCCCAAATCAGTTACTATTTTGCGACTGCTATTTGGACGGCCAGTTTCCAACGAAATTTGAGACGGAATTTCACGTTGGGACGGAATTAGAAACGGAATCTTAAAGACGAAATTTTTTGGTCCCAAATAACGGACGCAATTTGCAACCAAGTTCTAGTGGAATATCCTCTGTCCCTAAAATCGTAACAACGATGTTGAGACCAACTTTTCCGTGGCTAAATCTGTTGAAATATTTCCTCATTTTTCCGTCCTCAAATATGTCCGTATTTTGGGGGGTAAATCCGTCCCAATTTCGGTCCCTATTAAATTTTGTTTGTGAGTTTAATTCTTTTTATTTGGATGATGACAAAAATAAACAAATATTTTTATCCTTATTCTTATTAAGAACAAAATTAAAAATAATCAGGAATTTAATGATATAATTTAATATCATTAATAAATAAATAATTTAATAATAATAAGAATAATTAAAGAAACATAAAGTTATTATAAATAATTATAATTTAATTTAATAATAATAACGAATATAGAATAACGAAAAATAATAATAATTCTTAAAATAATTTGGAGATTAAAACTGATTATAAGGAATTAGAAAAAATAAGCATATAATTTTTTCCTTATTATTATCGAGCACGAAATAAAATTTATTATTATCATAATTTAAAACAATTAAATTAATAAGAATAATTAGAGAAATATAATAATTATTAATAATAATATAATGGTGAATAATAATAATTGCATAGAAGACGAAGAATAAGGGGAGGAGGATAGGTGAGGTCGCGATCCCGAAATGTCGCACCCGTGAGACTTCGAAATTTGGCTAGTTTCGCGATCGCGAGGTGTCGCGCTCGCGAGACAGCCTAAGTTGGCCAGTCTCGCGATCTCGAGTCTCGCGATCTCGACCTGTCACAATTGCGAGAGTGTCGATCTTCCTCAGTCTCGCGATCGCAATACCTCGCGATCGCGACATGGCCTATGACTCCCTTTTCTGGTTTTATTTTTAATATTATAATTACTAGTGTTATTATATTAAATTGCTTTTTATTATTTAATGTATTTATTTTCATTATTATGATTATAT
>JAOQMS010043949.1:0-11026 GCA_027563885.1 Erythroxylum longipes | reverse complement strand
CAATGCAATATTTAACACTCCTAACCCGTTCCAAATTACCAAATTACCCTTCCCATAGGTGAGGGGATGTTACAAAGGCATTGTTTCATATACCCAAAACAGAATATAAACATATATATTTATTCATAAATTTTTTGCACCATTATCAACACAAAAATAAGACCTAAACACATCTTTTTATTCACCAACTTTCAATTCTCATTCAAACACCATTTTCACTATCCATCTCAAAATATCTTTAATATAACTCATAATGTATCATTTATCATTTATATGAAACAGAACTTCAATATATATTCATTTCTTCATTAACGTATCATCACTCTCCAACCACCATTATCATGATCATGTCACCTCTTAGACTATCATCAAAAACATTTCTATCAAGAAAACTATGAGAAAAGTTTAGGTTTTCTTTGTAACAAGGTGGAGAAAATAACATGGTTTGGAAGAGACAAGTGAAAGATGATATAAATCTCAACGTTAAGAGGGTGAAAGAGAGACAATTATGAGTAAAGAAAAATTTAGAACGAAAATTAAGGAGAGAAGAAAAAAACGTGTAACATAAGTGAAAGATCATTAAAAGATGGTCTTTCATTTGGTAAAATATCGTGGGATGGTGAGTGTGGTGAGTGGTAAGTATGGTGAGACTTGTCACTTGCCACATGTCACCTCCTTGTGGTCTCCATTTGGCTCTTTTAATAACTATCCCATTGTCTCCCAATTTTTAATCCAATTATCTTCAAATTTTCTATGACACTTGTCATTAAATCTTAATGCCACTTCTCAATTATTTCTATTGTTATGTGTCAATTATTTATATTACCGTGAGTTAATTTGTCTTGCCACTTGGCTTTTTTCCCAGTCCAAAAAAATTCCAAAATTTTAGAAATCTCCTAAATTTCACCAAAAATTATAAATTAATATTTATACTCACCAAATCAAAATTCAAGAGATAATATTTACTATTCATGTCATAATCACTTAAAATCATTTGTACACCGAAATATGTCAATTAAGTGCATGTACAATCTTTGTAATATGTACAACAATCAATAATCACATTTATGTATTCTTATACTAGTGATATGCATGTAAATGTAATGCATCTTCTATTTTCTCAATGATATTTCTCACTTATAGTAGTCTTGGGTTCTAGCCCTTGGTATAGGAAAACAAGATATTACACTTTGTCATGGGTGTGACAAGGGCTTACGCTCCATAACAAAACTTGTCATGGCCCTCACAGGGGTGACAAATTTGCCATGCTCATGCACATTCTTTTCAGTGAAATTAATATCACACTTGTTAAACATGCAGGTGATGGCAGGTTAAAAACAAAACCTAATCCTAAAATGTTATCATAAATAGAAAAGCATATAGAAGAAAAAGGAGGCTAGAACGAAAAGAAAGAAATAAAAGTTGGAGGAGGAGAAAAGAAAAAGAAATTGCAGAGCAATAAAAGGGTGACAAAGAAGAGAAAAAAATAGCTGAGGGAGAAGGCAGAGCTAAAGCGAGCGTGAGCATCCATTCTTCTAGATGAGGGTGAGCAGTGATCACAGGTTCCTATATGATAAGTTTTAATATTTTTAAACCTCAATATTTTCACAAGTGCATGGGTTGTTCATATAGTACCTAAGGTATCGATCCCAGAAGAATGGTTAATCTAATCCTAAAATCTAAGGCTTGAATAAATTTCACAATAACTCAAAATAAACAACTAATGCATAAATTAACCAATGAAATAATCAAAATCTAGAATTAAACTCGTAAAATTTAAACAAAATAGCAATTTTGCAAAACCCAATCCAAAATCAACCTAGAAATCTCCAATTGAGAGAAAGGGGTTTTTAATCTAAAATTAATGAAAATCTAATCAATTATGGAATTATCGAATTATTTAGTCTAGACGATCTTAGAGTGGATTACTCTCTCTCGAATTATAATCTTCAACCCTAATTTATAATCCCTAATTTAAATTATGGAATTGTAATCTTTCGATTTACAATTTATCCAAAACCTAAATTAGTTCTAAATTTTTCTAATAACCTACCAAAAACCTATGCTCGCTCTCTAGTTGCACAATTTTATCAGTTTGATTCAATTCTTATCTGTCAAACTACCTAACTCTCACTAGCTCAAGTTGATGATATTTACTTGGTTCACCCTCTCAGTTTATTATTGAATTGGTATTGAATCACAAATAACTCAATGAAGACACAATAAATCAAACTTCATTAATCTTAAGAATCAAAATATCGAATGTGAGTTTAGACAAAAATCAAAATTGAACAAAAACTATTCTCAACATTTATCCTAATTCTATACATCAATAAAATTGAAATAAAAACCAAAATTACTGTTAGAACAGACTTATGGAGGTAGCAATTGTAGGTAACCACCTGTTCCAGGAAGTACTTCACGTCAAGCTTCTTCTTTGTGTCTCTCTTCCTTTATCTCCGTCCTTAAATCTCTCGATATGCTCTTTAGGGTTTCAGAATTGACTAATGCAAAAAGAATTTAATGGCTCCTTCCTCTATTCTTTAATGTTCTATTTATATCTTGGAAGCCCTAGGGTTGATTCAGGGTCGAAACGGTCTGAAAAGTCTTGCAAAACTTGACGTTTTTAGCTATTTTTGTGTCTGCCCGACGCAAACCACGATCATGGCCCTACCTGCCACGATTGTTGCCAGCGCCTAACCTTCTCTGTCACGATCGTCGCCCAAAGTACATGATCGTGGCCTAGTTCAGAGCTCTTTATCACGATCATGACCCAAAGTGCACGATCGTGGCCTAGGTCCTGTCAACTCACCTCTTTCTGTCATGATCGTGTCCTGGCCTTGGTTTTGGTCTGAAACTCTTCGAAACTTCTTCGTTCTTCGTCATTTGCCCTAAAACAATAACAAACACATCAAGGTACCTCAAAAATATAACATTTAAGCTCAAAGACTCATACTAAAACATAAAAACACTTAAACACATAAACTAACACTATTAAAACCTAAATACTCACTAAACACTTAAATTAACACTAAATACCTAACAAATTGAACCTTAAAACATAATGCAAATCATAACTATCAACATCCCCGCACTTAAATATTTGCTTGTTCTCAAGCAAATAAAACAACAAACACACAACACACAATGCAATAATGAGGCAATGGCTTTAACTTCTTGAAATCAATTTAATCTTAAACACAATCATACAAGTTATATCTAATTATTAACATGCAAAATCCAGGTCTAGGGGTTTTGAACTAAATATTCAACTTAATCGGGATATAAGTGTTAATTTATTTACCCTTTTCAATTGTTCACACACATTAATAATTCGTTGGTCGTTCAGACTCTGTAACTATTCCTAAGTATATTGTCATGAAAAGTCAATCTTATTACAAGCCTATTAAGTTTTATTAAGGAAACACATTTTATTTTATTTTTCATTTTTTCATTTTTAAATATAGACTTAGTCTTTTTACGTGAAGGCAAACTTTTCTAATGAATATCGATCCAGTTACTTAATTAAGTCATGCTTTTATTGAACAGCTTGGTTAAAACATCATTATTTTTTTGACGCGAAGGCACACATTTGTGAAGCGTGTCGATCCGGTTACTTTGCTATATCACATTTTCAACTGGCTTATAGCTCTATTCATAACCCGAAGGCCAGCGAAATATTGATTTATTCAACAAAAAATTACTTTTTTATATTTATTTCTTTTTTAATAGCCTACCTTGTTATTTAAGCTACTCATTTCCATGAAAATACTAGTTATGCTACTTGAGTTGAAAGGCCTTAAATTATGAATGAATGTGACAACCTATAGGGTGCTAAATTTATACTAAATCCTAATTAAGCTGTATATTTATCCAAAGAATCCTATTTCACTAATTTGGAAGCTAATGATTATTTACAACCTAATAGACTATGTTCACAGTTAAATAAATTTCACTTCATCGAAGCCATTGACACATTCAAATAGTTTACAAAATGCAACCTAATAACTGTCATACAATATGCAAAATCATAATAAAAAGCAAAACACATAATCCCTCCCCACATTTGAGCAACACATTGTCCTCAATGTGAAAAGAGAGCAACCAAGCATATCAAAGAAAAATAGAATTTAAAGTTGACAGAAAATAAAATAAAAATAAACATAAAAATTAGAAGTGAAGGCTAATTTGAAAAAAGAGAAAAACTGAATGGAAAAATTGGGTTAGACATAAATCCTATAGAGTTGGAGGTGGTGATGGTGTCGGAGGTGGCAATTGAATGTCTTCAGCTTTGAAATATCTGTGGATTCGATGGATATCCCGACTTTGGCATCTTTGTGTCTGGGCCATCTCCTTCATTATTCTGGTGTTTTTCGAAAGTGTCTTGTTGGTTTCAAAGATCACGTCCCAAACTTCCTTCCAACCTTGCTCTTCGTCCTCTTCCTCGGATTCTTCACTGGATTCCTCTTAGATAGGTTTTCTACTTGCTCACGTAACTCTAGCCTATCAAGTGTGCAAAAATCAAAGTACTTGTGAACTACAATTTGTTTAGCACTAAGGGATCGGAAAGCAGTACCTTCCTCCTCTGTGTAGATCGGGAAAGGCGAGCCAAAGTTTGTTGCACAGTTTCTTCATCTATGTCCCGCCACTTGACATATGTCTCGCCGCTTGCTGTCATCCATATGGCTCTCGTCAGACTGATTGTTTAATGTGTGGCATAATTGGGTAGAATTTGGAAGAAAATTGGAAGGTTGAAATTTTTAGAGAGATGTAAGAGCTTTTTTGACTTGGAAGTCTAGAGAGATAAAATTAAAATGAAAGTGAAGTTAGAATTGAATATATAGGTGGTTAAAAGGGTAAAATGGTAAAACTTCAAAGAATTCGTGCCCTCTTTATTACTGTCGAGTCGCAGCCCATGATCCCACACTTCATAATTTTTTTCTCTTTTGTCCTTTCTCCAATCTTTTCAATTTCACTTCTTGATTCTTTTGTAGCCCCTTTTTACCTCTCTTTACTTGCTTGCTCAGTCGATACACTTTATCCTGAAATCCTATTCCTTCTTGATTTTATTCAAAATGAAAATAATCTTAACTACAGAATTCAAACATTCGAACTAAAACAATCAAAGAACTACTTTTCTATGGGTTTCCTCCCATGCAATACTTCTTTTAATGTCAATAGCTCGATGCTCCTTTAAGCTCGCGGTGGTCAGAATGAATGGTGAGATGGTAGCGCCGTTATTAATCTCAAAGTTTTAACTTTAGCTACCATGCTACAGTTCCCACCTTCCTTGCAATTTTCTTTTCCTCGCCTTCTTCTTCGCGAGTGCTTCTTCTTGAATGCATTCCCAGGATCCTCGATATCCTCCTATTCACCTCAAGGTTTAGGTTCTTTGCTATTTTGTGGAGACAAAGGAAATCTGTAATCGTTTCGTGACACTTGAAAGGTTATCTGCTCTTTTCCTAACCTCAGAGTTAATTCGCCACCATCACATCAATAATTGAACGCGTAGTAGCCAAGAACAGTCGTCCAAGAACTATTGAGGTATCCACATCTTCTCTAATGTCTAATATGTAGAAGTCTGTGGGGAAGGTATGTTTGTTAACCTTTATTTGCACATCCTTTATAATCCCCATCGGTTTGTGCATCGTTCTATCAGTCATTTTACTAAAAACTTGGTAGGAACTAACTCTCTTAACCCTAACTTTATACTAAAGGTGTAGGACATCATATTTATAGTCGCTCTTAGATTTGTGAATGCCCTATCTATAATGATTCTATTGATACTACAGGGAATAAAAAAGTCCCTTAGGTCCTCTTTCTTCTGTGCAATGTTAGGGTTCGCTTCTGATGTTTTCTCCTTAACTTTCATCTTAACGTATTCCTTCATTATTAACTTCGTCTGTATTTATTTCGTCACTTCTTTGACCTTGTTTTGCTTACTCTCCTCTAACGTCCTTACTACTCTCTGTACATTCTCGCTGAACTAGAATGGGGAATGGAAATACACGTCAAGTTGCCTTAATTGACTTGATCACTGACTCACTTGGAAGGTCTTCTTGATCCTTCCTTTTATCTCCTTCTCTCTACACCTACCCGGATTCCTTATGTTGGGTCTAGCTAATGACTATGATCCTTTCCTTCAGATTAGACTCGGTGTTGCTGGGAAAAGTTCCAATATTTCGAGTAGACATTGCCTCCGTTAATTGGCCTATTTAGACCTCCATATTATGTATGGATGAGGAGTGGTTCTTTGTTACTTTCTCGAATTTGTTATCGAGCCTCCTATGTACATCCTCCATGCCTCTGAGCTTATCCAATTTTGATTCCATTGAGCTTGATTTATCTTTCTAGAAGCTTGATTGTCCCTGAGGCCTGAATTGTCCTCTATTGTTGTTCAACTAGGAGAAGTTAGGGTGGTTCTTCCACTCGGGGTTGTAAGTGTTAGAGTAGGGATGTTTACCCCTCCTTGTCCATATTGTGCCCCCATATAGATCAATTTCTCCTGAGTGTCTTCGTTCATTAGGTAGCAGTCCACGTTGTAATGATCTAACTATCCACAAAGCTCACATTTTAAATGTATTGACTTCACCGGAGCTGAGGACGATGCCATCATGTTGTTAAGTTGTCGTATCAAATCATCAATCTTTGCTTGCATCTCAATCATTTGATCGACCGTGACAATTCCCTTCTTCTCTCTGAAAGTATCCGGTTGCCTACATCACTCATTTGTCCATAAGCAGCTATTGCTCACCAGCTCTTTAATTAGCTGTTCTATTTCATCAACAATCTTTCGCATCAAGGATCCTTCTGATGCTGCATCGATCCTACCTCTAGTTGGTGGGTTCACTCTATTGTAAAAATTCTGTAAAAGGAACTTCTTGGGTAGGTTATGGTGTGGGCACGTACTTTGTTAATCCTTATAGCTCTCCCACGCTTAGTAGATTGACTCCCTGTCACCTTGTTGGAAATTGGTGATTTCCTTTATAATCTTAGTGGTTTTTGTTAATGGGAAGTACTTATCCAAGAAAGCACGCATAAGCTGATCCCATGTTGTTATGTTAGCTGGGCTTAGTGAATAATACCAAGCCTTCACTCTATCTCTAAGTGTGAAAGAAAACAGCCTTATTCTAATTGCATCCTCCAACATCTGATGATACTAGAAGGTATCATAGATCACAAGGAAGTTAACGATGTACGCGTTCAGATCCTCGTTAGCCAATTCATAGAATTGTAAATTCTGCTGAAGCATGTTGAGGAGTGCTGGTTTTATCTCGAATGAGGCCGCTTCAACAGGCAGCCTAGCCACTCCTTGGTTTAACGGGTTAAACCCTAGTCTCATGAAGTCTATTAGGGTCCTCTGTGTTTTGTTCTTTATTCACTTCCTGATCTATATTCCATTGAAACTCCTCGGCTATTGTTGAATTTTCGATCTCTTCTTCTTATCCTTGTCGAGCTTTCCTAAGGGTTTGTTTTAGTCGAGTAATATCTAAAGCTAATGTCTCCACTACATGACTAGAACCTCTCTTGACTCTTGTGCTTATGTAAGAGCAGGATTTCTGAAATGAAACGAAAGAAACAGAAACAAAAATTTAAAATTAATCTAATGCTTTAAACTAGAGAACGAAACTATCGCCTCCCTGGCAATGATGCCAAAAATTTGATCGCAGGTTCCTATATGATAAGTTTTAATATTTTTAAACCTCGATATTTCTGCAAGCGCAGGGGTCATTCACGTAGTACCTAAGGTATCGATCCCACAAGGAAGGTTAATTTAATCCTAAAATCTAAGGCTTGACTAAATTTCACAATAACTTGAAATAAATAACTAATGCAGAAATTAACCAATTAAACAATCAATATCCAGAATTGAACTCATAAAATATAAACAAAATAGCAATTTTGCATAACCGAATCCAGAATCAACCTAGAAACTACCAATTGACAGAAAGGGGGTTTTAATCAGAAATTAATGAAAATCTAACCAATTATGGAATTATCAAATTATCGGGTCTAGACGGTCCTAGGTTGGATTACTCTCTCTTAAGTTATAATATTTAACCTTAATTTATAATCCCTAATTTAAATTATAGAGTTTTAATCTCTCGATTTCTAATTTATCCAAAACCTAAATTAGTTCTAAATTTGTCTAGTAATCTACCGAAAACCTATACTTGATCTCTCATTACATGATTTTACTGGTTTGATTCAATTCTTATCTATCAAACTACCTAACTCTTGCTAGTATAATTTGATGATATTTACTCGATTCACCCCCTCAGTTTATTATCGAATTGTTAAGCATAGATACTGAATCACAAATAACTCAATGAAAACACAATAAATGAAACTTCATTAATCTCAAAAATTAAAATCCTGAAGGTGAGTTTAGATAAAAATCGACACTCAATGACAACTATTCTCAACATTTATATCAATTATATACATCAATAAAATTGAAATAAAAACAGAAAATTCTATCAAAGCAGACTCATGGAGGCAACGTGTAACATACCACTCTCATAGAGCATATACCCGACAGACCGAAGGATATTTGGGGATATACTCAACGAAAATGGCACGTTAAGACGGTTAAATCAATTCTTTTGTTTTATTTTTTTGCTTTACAAATAACGTAAAATATTCCAATAATCATATTATTCCATTTTTATTTACAAACATATACAGTCTCAAATGTCATTACATTCCCAAAATTCACATGTACAATATACAATAGTTGAAAGATACAATCCTTGATACAATATAACTAAGACATTTACAGGTACAACTGATCTCGACAATGACCTATATCCGAATGTAAAAGTTACTTCAACTAGATTAGCTAGATTTCTCCTAAACCTGAAAACCAATGTTGCAATTTTGATGAGTTTGCGAACTCAGTGAGTGAACCATCATCGATGTGCTCACTCAAAATAGACATAAATATTGTAAGTACATAACACTGTTCAATAGTATCTCACATTATTCAGAATCAAATCCCATAATTCATATCACTTAGAATTTAGGACCTGATCGCAATATTCATCATATTTCAACAAGTCCGTTATGAATGCAAGCATTTCATATAATCATTTTAGGACAATCTAATCATTCATTTCATCTTATTCATATCATCCATATATAAAAAAACATAGCATATCATTGTATCCACGCAATTCAGTCATTCTTTGCAAATATTCACATGGTACATGTAAAGATATGGATGTAATGCACATGAGACTCCATTTCAATTTTATTTTTGTTGGACCCCGAAATTTTTCTTAGAAAATTTCTGAGCAGTACATGAGAAGTGTGGATAGATTCATGTTTTGCTTTGGTGTTTTTGGTAGTGAGAGACTACGAAATAGGGAAAATTAAGGTGAAAGTGATGAAGAACACGTCTATATATATATATGTATGTTCTGTTATTGGTGTCCATGATTAATCATGGACTATAATATCTTTATAGATGATATTGAGTTGAGGATGAGGAGTAAATGAAGTAGAAAAGATGATCTTGGTATAAGTTGTGTCAAGGAAATATTTCAAAATAAAAACCGGTAGTTGATCTGGAAAGTTGTAGTTTATTTTCTAGCTTTCCAACACTATATAGTATGAAATTTTTAGACCTCTGGATTGAAAGTTATGGTCCTTAGAAATGGAAATGCTTAGGAGTATAAAAATGTATCGTCTGTAAAGACGAATCGTCTGTGATGATGTCACTTCGTCTGTGATGACGTCATTTCGTCTGTAAGGATGCATCATCTGTAAAGAGGCATCTTCTGTAAAAATGTATCGTCTGTGATGACGTCACATTGTCTATGATGACGTCATATCGTTTTAAGTGTTGCATTGTCTTAAGTTGACTTTGCTTCGTCTTAAGTTGACTCGGGTTTTGTCTGTCTTTTGCTTCATCTATGTTTTGTTTCGTCTGTTCCTTGCTTCGTCTGCCCTCTTCGTTTCGTCTACTTTTTCACTTTGTCTGTTTTTTGTTTCGTCTGTTTTTTCACTTCATCTGTCTTTTGTTTTGTATGCTTTTTCATTTCGTCTATCTTTTGTTTTGTCAGCTTTTTCGCTTCATCTGTCATTTGCTTCGTCTGCTTTTTCACTTCGTCTATCTTGCTTTGTCTGGTTTTTCACTTCATCTGTCTTTTGCTTCGTCTGCTTTTTCACTTCGTCTGTCTTCTACTTTGTCTGTATTTTGTTTCATCTTAATATTTTTGTTTCGTCTGCTTCACTTCGTCTGCCTTTTGCTTCGTTTGTCTTTCGCTTCGTCTGCTTCTTACTTCGTTTGTCTTTTGTTTCGTTTGCTTTGCTTCGTCTGTCTTTCGTTTTGTCTGCTTCTTACTTCGTCTGTCTTTTGTTTCGTCTGCTTTGCTTTGTCTGTATTACTTTGTCTATCTTTTCTGTCTGCTTGCTTCGTCTGGATTGCTTCGTCTGTATTGCTTCGTCTATATCGCTTCGTCTGCTTTCGCTTCGTCTACATTACTTCGTCTATCTTTTGTTTCGTTTGCCTTTGATTGGTTTCATCTAATCCTATCGTCTAGTCCATTTTGACCCTTCAAACGATTGAATTTGTCTTTAAGGTCTTCCCGAAAGTTGTAGATCTTGAAGCTCTCTTTCAGATAATTGAAAGAACACTTTGATTCAACCTCTACAAAAAGAGTTATGCCATTTGTCCGAGTTAAGTTCAATATGTTTGAGGATAAAACCTTTGTTTGATTCTTTCGGTCTTAACATTGTCATCCGACCTCCAAATGAGGTGATTCTTGACCCTAATAGCTTCTTAACATTTTCAATCCCTCCATAGAATTTTATGGCATTTAGTATTGTTATGAGAAAGATAGATTGAATCAAAGTAAGAGTATCGCTTGGAAGAGTATGAATGGGAGGAAATTTAAGTATAGTGTACTGTTTCAATATAAGAATAGTCCAAAAATGTTTAGGTTAATACTCTTAGAGTTCTGAACCAAATGGATTGATTTTGGTGTCCTTAGAAACTTGAGATAAGGGAGAACATTTTTCT
>JAOQMS010043948.1:0-11027 GCA_027563885.1 Erythroxylum longipes | reverse complement strand
TTTTTCCCACCGAAGTTACCTAGTCCCTGTGCTGATGGGCTGTTTTGCCCACCGAAGGTACACCAACAGGCTGTTTTCCCACCGAAGGTGCCTAACGACTATGCCGACGAATTGTTTTGCCATCCGAACTTGTGTCGACTGTTTTTTCCACCAAACTTGTGTTGACGGGCTGTTTTCCCCGAAGGTGCCTAGCGATCAAGCCAATGGGCTGTTTTGATCACCACCGTGGTGCCGACGGGCTATTTTTCCCACCAAGGGTGCCTAACGCACGTCGAGCTGTTTTTCCCACTGTAGGTGCACCGACGGGCTGTTCTGACGAGATTTTTTCCCGTCAAACTTGTTCGGACGGGCTGTTTTGCACACCGAACTTGTGCCGACGGTCTATTTTTCCCACTAAACTTGTGCCGACGGGCTGTTTTGCCCACCGAAGGTCTACTGACGTGCTGTTTTTCACACCAAAGGTTCCCAACGCCCCTATCGACGGGCTCTTTTACCCACTGAAGGTGCACCGGCGGGCTATTTTTCCTACCATAGGTGCACCGTCGGGTTGTTTTTCTCCCCGAAGGTGCCTAGCAACCGTGTCGACAGGCTATTTTGCCCACCGAACTTGTATCGATGGGTTTTTTCCTGTCGAACTTGTGCAACGGGCTATTTTTCTGACCTAACTTATGCCAGCTGGATGTTTTTCCCACAGAACTTGTTCCGACGGGCAGTTTTGCACATCAAACTTATGCTGACATGCTATTTTTCCCACCTAAGGTACCTAGCGCCCGTGCAAATGGGCTGTTTTGCCCACCAAAGGTGCACCGACGGGCTATTTTTCCAACCGAAGGTGCTTTGTATCAGTGCTGACGTGCTGTTTTGCCCACCGATCTGGTGCTGACGGGCTATTTTTCCCACCGAAGGTGCCTAGCGCCCGTGCCGACGTATGGTTTTGCCCACTGAACTTGTGTCGATGTGCGGTTTCACCCCCCGAAGGTCTGCTGACATGCTATTTTTCCCACTGAAGGTGCCTAGCACCCGTGCCGACGTGCGGTTTTGCCCACCGAACTTATTCGGATGGGCTGTTTTTCCCACCGAAGGTGCCTAGCACCCCTGCCGACCAGTTGTTTTACCCACCAAAGGTGCATCGATGGGCTATTTTTCCCACCGAAGGTGCCTAACGACCGTGCTGATGAGTTGTTTTGCCCACTGAACATGTGCCGACTGGTTTTTTTCCCGCCGAACTTGTGTCGACGGGCTGTTTATCCCACTGAAGGTGCCTAACGTCTATGCCAATGGGCTGTTTTGCCCCCCAAAGGTCTGTCGATGTGCTGTTTTTCCCACTGAAGGTGCCTAGCGCCCCTGCCAAAGGGCTATTTTGCCCATCAATCTTATGCTGACGTGCTGTTTTTCCAACCGAAGGAGCCTAGCGCCACTGCCAAAGGGCTATTTTGCCCATCAAACTTGTGCCGACGTGCTGTTTTTCCCACCGAAGGAGCCTAGCGCTTGTGCCGACGGGCTGTTTTGCCCATCGAACTTGTGCCGACGTGCAATTTTTCCCACCGAAGGTACACTGACGGGCTATTTTTCCCACCGAAGGTGCTTTCCAACCTTATTGACAAGCTATTTTACCCACCGAACTTGTGCCCACAGGTTGTTTTTGCCACCGAAGGAGCCTAGCGTCTGTGCCGATGGCCTGTTTTGCCCATCGAACTTGTGCCGACGTGCTTTTTTTCCCACCGAAGTTGCCCAATGTTTGTGCCGATGGGCTGTTTTGCCCACCGAACTTGTGCCGATGTGCTGTTTTTCCCATCGAAGGTGCCTAGCGTCTGTGCCGATGGGCGGTTTTGCCCACCCAACTTATGTTGACAGGCTGTTTTGCCCACCGGAGGTGCCTAGCGTCTGTGTCAACAGGCTGCTTTGCCCACCAAACTTGTGCCAACGTGCTATTTTTCTAAACGAAGGTGCCTAACGTCTGTGCCGATAGGCTGTTTTGCCCACCGAACTTGTGCCGACGTGCTGTTTTGCCCATCAAACTTGTGACGTCGTGCTTTTTCTCTCACCGAAGGTGCTTAGCGCCCACCGAAGGTAGCCCGACGGGCTATTTTTCCCACCAAAGGTGCCTACCAACCGTGTTGATGGGCTGTTTTACCCACCAAAGGTGCCTAGTGCCCGTGCAGACGGGTTATTTTTCCAGCCGAAGGTGCACCGATGGGTTGTTTTTCCCACCGAAGGTGCCTAGCGCCAGTGCCGACGGGCTGTTTTGCCTACCGAACTTGTGCCAACAAGTTGCTTTTCCCACCGAACTTCTGCCGACGTGCAGTTTTGCCCGCTAACGAGCTGTTTTGCCCCCCGAAGGTGCCTACCAACCGTGCTGACGGGCTGTTTTGCCCACTGAACTTGTGCCAACAGGCTATTTTTCCACTGAAGGAGCCTGCGCCCGTGCCGACGGGCTGTTTTACCCTCCGGTCTTGTGCTGACGGGCTATTTTTCCCACCGAACTTGTGCTGATGGGGTGTTTTACCCACCGAAGGTCTACTGACATCCTGTTTTTCCCACCAAAGCTGCCTAACGCCCGTGTTAGCGGGCTCTTTTCCCCACCGTAGGTGCACCGACCGGTTGTTTTTCTCCCCAAAGGTGCCTAGCGACCGTGTCGACGGGCTATTTTGCCCACAGAACTTGTGCCGATGGGTTTTTTCTGCCAAACTTGTGGCGACGAGCTGTTTTTCTGACTTAACTTGTGCCGACGGGATGTTTTGCACACTGAACTTTTATCGACGGGCTATTTTTCCCACCGAAAGAGCTTAGCGTCCGTGCAGACGTGTTGTTTCGCACACCAAAGGTGCACCGACGGGCTATTTTTCCAACCGAAGGTGCCTAGCGCCAATGCTGACGGGCTATTTGTCCAACCGAAGGTGCCTAGTGCCAGTGCTGACGGGCTATTTTGCCCACCGATCTTGTGCCGACGGGCTGTTTTTCCCACCGAAGGTGCCTGGCCCCCCTGCCGACGTGTGGTTTTGCCCACTAAACTTGTGCCGATGTGCAGTTTTGCCCCCCGAAGGTCTGCTGACGTGCTATTTTTCCCACTGAAGGTGCCTAGCACCCGTGCCGACGTGCGGTTTTGCCCACCGAACTTGTGCCGACGGGTTGTTTTTCCCACCGAAGGTGTCTAGCACCCGTGTCGACCGGTTGTTTTGCCCACCAAAGATGCATCGACGGGTTGTTTTTCCCACCGAAGGTGCCTAACGACCGTGACAATGAGTTGTTTTGCCCACCGAACTTATGCCGACTGGTTTTTTCCCACCGAACTTGTGTCGACGGGCTGTTTATCCCACTGAAGGTGCCTAAAATCTTTGCCAACGATCTGTTTTGCCCCCTGAAGGTCTGTCGACGTGGTGTTTTTCCCACCGAAGGTGCCTAGCGCCCCTGCCAAAGGGCTATTTTGCACATCAAACTTGTGCCAACGTGTTGTTTTTCCCATCGAAGGTGCCTAGCGCCTCTACCGACGGGCTGTTTTGCCCATCAAACATTTGTCGACCTGTTGTTTTCCCCACCGAAGGTGCTAGCACCCACCGAAGGTACGCCGACGGGCTATTTTCCCGCCGAAGGTGCCTACCAACCGTGTTGACAGGCTATTTTACCCACCGAACTTGTGCCCACGGGTTGTTTTTCCCACCGAAAGAGCCGAGTGTCTGTGCCGACGGGCTATTTTGCCCATCGAACTTGTGCCGACGTGTTGTTTTTCCCACCGAAGGTGCCCAGAGTCTGTGCCGACGGGCTATTTTGCCCACCAAACTTATGCCAACGGGCTGTTTTTCCCATCGAAGGTGCCTAGCGTCTGTGCCGACGGGCTGTTTTGCCTACTAAGCTTGTGCCGACGGGCTATTTTGCCCATCAAAATTGTGCCGAAAGGCTGTTTTGCCCAACGAAGATGCCTAGCGTCTGTGCCAACGTGCTGTTTTGCCCACCGAGCTTGTGCCGATGGGCTGTTTTGCCCACCGAACTTGTGCCCACGGGCTGTTTTGCCCACCGAAGGTGCCTAGCGTCTGTGCTGACGGGATGTTTTGCCCAGAGAACTTGTGCCCACGGGCTGTTTTGCCCACTTAACTTGTGTCGACGGGCTGTTTTTCCCACCAAAGGTGCCTACCAACCGTGTTGACGGGCTGTTTTACCCACCGAACTTGTGCCCACGGGCTATTTTTCCGACCAAAGGAGCCTAGCACCCGTGCCAACGGGCTGTTTTACCTACCGAACTTGTGCCGACGTGCTGTTTTTCCCACCGAAGGTGGCTAGTGTCTGTGCCGACGGGATGTTTTGCCCACCGAAGGTCTGCCGACTTGCAGTTTTTCCCACCAAAGGTGCCTAGCGCTCGTGTTGACGGGTTGTTTTACCCACCAAACTTGTTCCTATGGGATTTTTTCCCACCAAACTTATGGCGACGGTTTGTTTTTCCAACCAAACTTGTGTCAAAGGGCTATAGCGTCCGTGCTATTTTTCCCATCGAAGGTCTACCGACATGCTGTTTTTCCCACCGAAGGTACCTAGCGCCCTTCCAGTAGGGCTGTTTTGCCCACCGAAGCTGCCTACCGAACGTGCCGACGAGCTATTTTGCCCACCGAAGGTGTGGCGACGAGCTGTTTTTCCCACCGTAGGTGCCTAGCGATGAGCTGTTTTTCCCACCGATGGTGTGCCGACGGGCTGTTTTTCCTACCGTAGGTGCGTAACTCCCATACCGAAGGGCAGTTTTTCCCACTGAAGGTGCCTACCGACTGTACCGATGGGTTGTTTTGCCCACCGAAGTTGTGCCGACGGGCTGTTTTTCCCACAGAAGGTGCCTAGCACCTGTGCCAACGGGGTTTTCATCCCATCGAAGGTGCCTAGCGCTCATGCCGACGTGCTGTTTTGATCACCAAAGTTGTGCCAACGGGCTGTTTTTCCCACCGACCGTGCCTAGACCCCTTGCCAACGGGCTGTTTTGCCCATCGAAGGTCTACCGATGTGCTATTTTTCCCACCGAAGGTGCTTAGCGCCTGTGCCAACGTGCGGTTTTGCCCACCGAACTTGTGCCGACGAGCTGTTTTTTCCACCAAAGGTGCCTAGTGCCTATGCTGACGGGCTATTTTTCCCACCAAAGGTGCACCGAGAGGCTGTTTTTCCCATCGAAGGTGCCAAGCGACCGTGTCGACGACTTGTTTTTCCATCCAAACTTTTGCCGACTGGTTTTTTCCACCAAACTTGTGTCAACGGATAGTTTTTCCCAACGTAGGTGCCTAGCGCCCAAGCCGACGGGGTGTTTTGCCCACCGAAGGTGCCTACCGACCGTACCGACGAGCTATTTTGCCTACCGAAGGTGCACCGATGGGTTGTTTTTCCCACCAAAAGTGCCTACCGCCCGTGCCGATGGCTGTTTTTCCCACCGAAGGTGCACCGATGGGTTGTTTTTCCCACCGAACTTATGCCAACAGGCTATCTTTCACACCGAACTTGTGCCGACATGCGGTTTTACGTGCCGACATGCTGTTTTGCCCCCCGAAGGTGCCTACCAACCGTGCTAACGAGCTGTTTTGTCCACCAAACTTGCACCGATGGGCTGTTTTTCCCAACGAAGGAGCCTAGCGCCCATGCCGACTGACTGTTTTGCCCACGGAACTTGTGCCGACGGGCTGTTTTTCCCATCGAACTCGTGCCGAAGGGCTATTTTGCCCACCGAAGGACTACTGACGTGGTGTTTTTCCCACCAAAGGTGTCTAACACCCGCGTCAATGGGCTCTTTTTCCCTCCGATGGTGCCTAGCGACTGTACCGACGTGTTGTTTTTCCCACCGAAGGTGCCTAGCGCTTGTGCCGACGGGCTGTTTTGCCCATCAAAGTTGTGCCGACGTGCTATTTTTCCCACCGAAGGTGCCTAGCGCCCACTGAAGGTACACCGACGGGCTGTTTTTCCCACCGAAGGAGCCTACCAACCGTGCTGATGGGCTGCTTTACCCACCGAAGGTGCCTAGCGCCCGTGCCAACGTGCTGTTTTGCCCACCGAACTTCTATCGACGTGCGATTTTGCCTGCTAACGGGCTATTTTTCCCTCCGAAGGTGCTTACCAACCGTGCTGACAAGCTTTTGCCCATTGAAGGAGCCTGGCGCCCGTGCTGACGGGCTATTTTGCCCACCAAACTTATGCCGACGGGCCATTTTTCACACCGAATTTGTGCCGATGTGCTGTTTTGCCCACCAAAGGTCTACTGACGTGTTGTTTTTTCCCACCAAAGGTGCCTAACGCCCGTGTCGACGGGCTCTTTTCCCCACCAAAGGTGCACCGACGGGTTGTTTTTCCCACCGAAGGAGCCTACCAACTGTGCTGACAGGCTATTTTGCCCACCGAACTTGTGCCGACGCGCTGTTTTTCCCAACGAAGGTGCCTAGCGTCTGTGCCGACGGGCTATTTTGCCCACCGAACTTGTGCCGACGTGTTGTTTTGCCCATCGAAGTTGTGCCAACGTGCTGCTTTTCCCACCGAAGGTGCGTTGCACCCACCGAAGGAAAGTCGACGGGCTGTTTTTCCCACCGAAGGTACCTACCAACCGTGCTGATGGGCTGTTTTACCCACCGAAGGTGCCTAGCGCCCATCCCAACGGGTTGTTTTGCGCACCGAAGGTGCACCGATGGGCTTTTTTCCCATCGACGGTGCCTAGCGCCAGCACTGACGGGCTGTTTTGCCCACCAAACTTGTGCCAACAGGCTATTTTTCCAACCGAACTTCTGTCGTCGTGCGGTTTTGCCAGCTAACAAGTTGTTTTCCACCCCAAAGGTGCCTACCAACCGTGCTGACAGGCTATTTTGTCCACCAAACCTGTGCCGACAGGCTATTTTTCCCATCGAAGGAGCCTAGCGCCTGTACCGACGGGCTGTTTTGCCCAACGAACTTGTGCCGATGGGCTATTTTTCTCCCCAAAGGTGCCTAGCAACTGTGTCGACGTACTATTTTGCCCACCGAACTTGTGCCGATGGATTTTTTCCTGCCAAACTTGTGGCGACGGACTGTTTTTCTAACCTAACTTGTGCCGACGGGATGTTTTTCCCACCCAACTTGTTCCGACGGGCTATTTTGCACACCGAAATTTTACCGACGGGCTGTTTTTCCCACCGAAGTTGCCTAGCGATCGTGCAGACGGGCTGTTTTTCCAACCGAATGTGCCTAATGCTAGTGCTGACGGGTTGTTTTGCCCACCGATCTTGTGTCGACGGGCTGTTTTTCCCACCGAAGTTGCCTAGCGCCTTTGCCGACGTGTGGTTTTACCCACTAAACTTATGCCGATGTGAGGTTTCGCCCCCCGAAGGTCTACTGACGTGCTATTTTTCCCACTGAAGGTGCCTAGTGCCCGTGCTGACCGGTTGTTTTGCCCACCGAAGGTGCACCGACGGGCTGTTTTTCCCACCGAAGGTGCCTAACGACTGTGCTGATGAGTTGTTTTGCCCACCAACTTGTGCCGACTAGTTTTTCCCACTGAAGGTGCCTAACGTCTGTGCCAACGAGCTATTTTTCCACTCGAAGGTCTGCCGACGTGCTATTTTTCCCACCGAAGGTGCCTAGCGCCCGTGCCAAAGGGCTATTTTGCCCATCAAACTTGTGTCGACGTGCCGTTTTTCCCACCGAAGGTGCCTAGCGCCTGTGCCGACGGGCTGTTTTTCCCATCGAAGTTGTGCTGACGGGCTGTTTTCCCCACCGAAGGTGCCTACCAACTGTGTTAACGGGCTGTTTTGCCCACCGAACTTGTGCCAACGTGCTGTTTTGCCCACCGAACCTGTGCCAACAGGATATCTTTCACACCGAACTTGTGCCGACGTGCGGTTTTGCCCACTGACGGGCTGTTTTGCCCCCCGAAGGTGCCTACCAACCGTGCTGACGAGCTGTTTTGCCCACCGAACTTGTGCCGATGGGCTGTTTTTCCCACCGAAGGAGCCTAGCGCCCACCGAAGGTACGTTGACGGACTGTTTTTCCCATCGAAGGTGCCTACCAACTGTGATGACGGGCTGTTTTACCCACTGAAGGTGCCTAGCGCCCGTGCCGACGTGCTATTTGCCCACCGAACTTGAGCCAATAGGCTATTTTTCCAACCGAATTTTTGCCATCGTGCAGTTTTCCCAGCTAACGAGTTGTTTTGCCCCCCGAAGGTGCCAACCAACCGTGCTGACGGGCTGTTTTGGGTACCGAACTTGTGCCGACAGACTGTTTTTCCCATCGAAGGAGCCTGGCGCCCATGCCGACGGGCTGTTTTGCCCACCGAACTTGTGCCGATGGACTATTTTTCACACCGAACTTGTGCCAACGGGCTGTTTTGCCCACCGAAGGTCTATTGACGTGCTGTTTTGCCCACCGAACTTGTGCCGACGGGCTGTTTTTCCCATCGAACTCGTGCCAAAGGGCTACTGACGTGTTGTTTTTCCCACCAAATGTGTCTAAAGCCCGTGTCAACGGGCTCTTTTTCCCACCGAAGGGGCCTAGCGCCTGTGCCGACGTGTTGTTTTTCCCACTGGAGGTGCCTAGTGCCTGTACCGATGGTCTATTTTTCCCACCGAAGGTGCCTAGCACCCGTGCCAAAGGGCTATTTTACCCATCAAACTTGTGCCGACGTGCTGTTTTTCCCATTGAAGGTGCCTAGCGCCTGTGCCGACAGGCTGTTTTGCCCATCAAACTTGTGTCGACGTGCTATTTTTCCCACCGAAGGTGCCTAGCGCCTGTGCCGACGGGCTATTTTGCCCATCGAAGTTGTGCCGACGTGCTGTTTTTGCCACCGAAGGTGCCTAGCACCCGTGCCAAAGGGCTATTTTACCCATCAAACTTGTGCCGACGTGCTATTTTTCCCACTGAAGGTGCCTAGCTCCTGTGCCGATAGGCTATTTTACCCATCAAACTTGTGCCAACGTGCTGTTTTCCCACTGAAGGTTCCTAGCGCCTATGCCGACGGGTTGTTTTGCCCATCGAAGTTGTGTCGACATGCTGTTTTGCCCACCGAACTTGTACCGATGGGCTATTTTTCACACCAAACTTGTGCCAACGGGCTGTTTTGCCTACCGAAGGTCTACTGACATGCTATTTTTCCCACCAAAGGTGCCTAACGCCCGTGTCGATGGGCTCTTTTCCCCACCAAAGGTGCACCGGCGGGCTATTTTTCCCATCGTAGGTGCACCGACGGGTTGTTTTTCTCCCCAAAGGTGCCTAGCGACCGTTTCCACGGGCTATTTTGCCCACCGAACTTTTGCCGATGGGTTTCTTCTTGTCAAACTTGTGGCAACGGGCTGTTTTTCTGACCTAACTTGTGTCGACGGGATTTTTTCCCATAGAACTTGTTCCGATGGGCTGTTTTGCACATCGAACTTGTGCCCAAGGGCAATTTTTCCCACCGAAGGTGCCTAGCGCTCGTACAGACGGGCTTTTTCGCCCACCAAAGGTGCACCCACGGGCTGTTTTTCCAACCGAAGGTGCCTAGTGCCAGTGCTGACGGGCTGTTTCGCCCCCCGAAGGTCTGCTGACGTGCTGTTTTTCCTAATGAAGGTGCGTAGTGCCTATGCCGACCTGCGGTTTTGCCCATCGAATTTGTGCCGACGGGCCGTTTTTCCCACCGAAGGCACCTAAAGACCGTGCCGATGAGTTGTTTTGCCCATCGAACTTGTGACGACTGGTTTTTTCCCGACGAACTTGGGTCTACGGGCTGTTTATCCCACTGAAGGTGCCTACCGTCTGTGCCAACGGGCTGTTTTGCCTCCCGAAGGTCTGCCAACATGCTATTTTTCCCACCAAAGGTCTGCTGATTTGCAGTTTTTCCCACCAAAGGTGCCTAGTGCCCGTGTCGACGAGCTGTTTTAACCACCGAACTTGTTCCTACGGGATTTTTTCCCGCCGAACTTATGGCGACGGTTTGTTTTTCCAACCAAACTTGTGCCTACGAGCTATTTTTCCCACCAAAGGTGCCTAGCGTCCGTGCTGACGGGCTCTTTTGCCCCCCGACGGTACCTACCAACCGTGCTGACGGGCTGTTTTGCCCACCAAACTTGTGCCGACGGGCTGTTTTGCCCATCGAACTTGTGCCGACGGGCTATTTTTCACACCGAACTTGTGCCAACGGGCTGTTTTGCCCACTGAAGGTTTACTGACGTGCTATTTTTCCCACCAAAGGTGCCTAACGCCATTGTCGACGGGCTCTTTTCCCTACCGAAGGCGCACCAGCGGGCTGTTTTTCCCATTGTAGGTGCACCGACGGGTTGTTTTTCTCCCCGAAGGTGCCTAGCGATCGTGTCGACGGGCTATTTTGTGCACCGAACTTGTGCCAATGGTTCTTGTCGAACTTGTGGCAAAGGGCTGTTTTTCTGACCTAACTTGTGCCGACGGGATGTTTTTCCCACAGAACTTGTTCCGATGGGCTGTTTTGCACATCGAACTTGTGCCGACGGGCTATTTTTCGCAACGAAGGTGCCTAGCGCCCGTGCAGATGAGCTGTTTCGCCCACCCAAGGTGCACCGACGGGCTGTTTTTCCAACCGAAGGTGCCTAGTTCCAGCGCTGACGGGCTGTTTCGCACCCAGAAGGTCTGCTGAGGTGCTGTTTTTCCCACTGAAAGTGCCTAGTGCCCTTGTCGACCTGCGATTTTGCCAATCAAACTTGTGTCGACGGGCCGTTTCTGCCACTGAAGGTGACTAACGACCGTGCCGATGAGTTGTTTTGCCCATCAAACTTGTGTCGACTGGTTTTTTCCCTCTGAACTTGTGTCTACGGGCTGTTTATCCCACTGAAGGTGCCTAACATCTATGCCAACGGGCTGTTTTGCCACCCGAAGGTTTGCCGATGTGCTGTTTTTCCCACCGAACTTGTGCTGTTTTTCCCACCGAACTTGTGCTGTTTTTCCCACTGAAGGTGCTTAGCGCTTGTGCCGATGAGCTGTTTTGCCCATCGAAGTTGTGCCGACGTGCTGTTTTTCCCACCGAAGGTGCCTAGCGCCCACCGAAGGTACGCCGACGGGCTGTTTTTCCCACCGAAGTTGCCTACCAACCGTGTTG
>JAOQMS010043947.1:0-11027 GCA_027563885.1 Erythroxylum longipes | reverse complement strand
GGTTGGATTTCTCACGTCCAGCTAAAGGCAGCCCTTTTTTATGCTGAAGCTTGTTATCGATATGGTTTAGAGCTTCACACGAAAGAAGAAACATCAGAAGAAATTGCTCGGTTGAAAACTGGGGTTAATGCATTAGTTGAGGCCAGGAAAAACTCTAAAGGTGCTGCACCTTAGCCATTTATTTTCAACCCTTTGCTTCAACTAGAAAAGAAAGAAAAATGATTATGTTGCTTCAATGAATATATCTGGTATAGTAGAACAATGGTGGACTAGTCATTAGTGACAAGCTGAAGGAAAGAAATTCTTGAGATCTTTTCTTTGTATAATTTGAAATTAACTTGGTGGTAAACAATCCAAGGAAGAACAAATTATTGGTGGACTAAGCTAAGTAAATCTCATATCATCTTCATAATTTAGCTCCTTTGTAAGATTTAAATGTACGGACATCTTAATTAGTTGGTTGTTCTCTGCAGAGACAATTGGAGACTCTTGGTGTTCAACGAACATAAAAAAGAGAAAAGAAAGAGATGGACAGCCACCATATTTTTCAAAAGCAAGAGTGTAACTTGTTGTGGACAATTAAAATTCCTTGTTGACATAGATGGGTCGTATTTGTTAGTTTATGATAATTTCAATGCTATTTTATTTTGTCATGTATGGTTCGATTCATTTTGTGTCATAGTTAACAGCATCCAATGAATATGCAAGACTAAAACAATTTTTTTTTACTTTTACCTAATTGATATTAATGTTCAATCTCTAATTTATAATTAAAGAATACTTATATTTTAATTTTTAATTTAATTTAGTATTTGGGTTTTATTGATCGTGCATTTAAAGTTGATTTTAATATTGACAAATTTATTTTGATATGTTTCTAATATTATTTAATTATTTAATAATTCTTTAGTTAAATAAAAAGATATTACAATAAAATCTTATATAATTTTTGAATAATATTCACAAGTTAATTATATTACTCATTTTAATTTGAGAGATCAAATAATCTTAAATTAAGTAATTAACCAAAATATATCGATGATAAAATGTATTTATATAATTATGTTGTTGGAATAGTCTAATTGTAACTAATTAAAGTAACTCACTAGTGAAATTAATTGCAAATTGATTAACAAGTATATAACCTTCTCTCTCATCTTGTATAATTAGATGGCATCATCTTAAAAAAAGAAACAAAGGAGAAAGTTAAGAGGGAAATGATATAGATAGGGTTCATTGACCAAAAGAAACACTTCTTTTTTATGACATTTGTAACCAATATTATTATTATATGTTCTATGTTTTTTATTAGTGTTATAAACTTAATTTTTGTAGAATTAAATATCTAAAATTTAAATTATTATAAATTTTTTTTAAAAATCATGTCCTCATAACTTATTTTACACATAAACAGATAATACTAAACAGCTAATTTTATCACACATCTTTAACAAACAGCTAATGGAATTCGTTGGTCAAATTAACTGATATAATTAGTTGATTGCTAAACAGACCTATATTTTCCTTCTTTTGTGTGTAGTGATGATGAAAGTAAATAGGCTCTATGCTTTAACATTACTCTTTCAAGATTTGTCATGGGCCGAAAGCTATTGTTAAAGAAAATGCCCTCGAACCGGATATCGGTTGAATTTAATAGCCTGAAAAATAGTAACAAAAATAAATATAGGCAAAATAAAATGGAACAAGACACAAAGATTTACGTGGTTCGGTCAATGTGACCTACGTCCACGACCGGAGGGTGAGCAATTTTGCTAATATGTAGATAATGTATACAAGTACAAAGTCTGGAACAAAAGGATTTTAAAACTTATCAAATATACAAAAAAAATAACTGAAGAAAAGGATGAGAGGATTTGTGTTATTTTGGTGACTGAAGGAGAGGAAGGAATGGCATGTTTGAAGCTTCAGCAAAATCCCCTATTTATAGGCAAATGTTTAAGCTTCCGTCTAAGAAATTCTGTTAATTTTTCCAACTCTTCGTAATCATCGCTCATGAAAAATCTTACCACAAGCATGCTTGAAGATTTTGGAGATTTTGGCCTAACATGGCCAAAACACAAAGCCTGAAAGGTGGTCATCTATTTTTGACTTAAAGGAGGCCAAAGCATGCAACCAATAGCCACCAATTTTTGACATATTGGAGGGGCCAAGGCATGCATTTGTCAACAAATCTCCACCTTGACTTGGTCCTAAACAAGTAGTGATTTGCTCCACCTTCTCCGGCAATGCCCCAAAGGGTTGTTTCACCAATATTGAACACTAATCAAGTCCAAGCATTGCTTGAACTTGTAAACTGAAAGAGCCTTCGTAAACATATCAGCAGGATTGTCCTTAGTATTGATCTTCTGAATAAGGATCTTCTTCTTTACAATAGTATCCCGAATGAAATGATACTTCACATCAATATGCTTCGTCCTCTCATGATACATCTGATCTTTCGTCAAATGAATAGCACTCTGACTGTCACAATAAACAGTGGTAACCTCTTGATGTAGAGATAACTCACCGAATAAACCTCTCAAACATAGTGCTTCTTTGATAGCCTCAGTGACTGCCATATATTCAGCTTCAATAGTAGATAAAGCTACCACATGTTGTAGAGTAGCTTTCCAGCTAACGGCACAACCTCCAATGCAAAATACATAACATATCATAGACCTGCGTCTATCGAGATCACCGGCATAATCTAAATCTACAAAACCAACCAAAGTGTTGCTGGTTCTACCAAACTCGAAACAAAAATTTGAAGTGCCCTTCAAGTATATGAGAATCCATTTCACCGCCTGCAAATGTTCTTTGCCAGGATTGGCCATATATCTGCTAAAGACACTAACAGCTTGTGAAATATCAGGATGAGTACATAGCATTGCATACATAACACTACTGACGGCACTAGAATACGAAACCTGTGCCATATAATCTTCCTCTTCCTGTGACAGTGGCGATTGAGCAGCAAATATTCTAAAATGACTAGCAAGAGGAGTACTAACTACTTTGGCATCTCGCATGTCAAATCTCTCCAAAACTTTATCGAGATAATTCTCCTAGGTGAAGAATAATTTACCAGCTCCTCGATCACATCTTATCTCCACGCCAAGAATTTTCTTTGCTGCTCCCAAATCTTTCATCTCAAAATCACCATGAAATAAGGTTTTCAAATGGTGAATATCTATGTCATTCTTGGCAGAAATGAGCATATCATCAACATATAACAATAAATAGATGAATGAGCCGTCATCTAACTTCCTGAAGTAAGCACAACTATCATACATGCCCTTAGAGAAATCATGACCCAACATAAATGAATCAAACCTCTTATACCACTGTCTTGGAGACTGCTTTAATCCGTACAAGGATTTCTTCAACAAACACACCTGGTCTTCCTTTCCTGCAACTTCAAAAACTTCAGGTTGTTTCATATAAATCTGCTCATCTAATTCGCTATGCAAGAATGCTGTCTTGACGTCAAGTTGTTCTAATTCCAAATCAAACATGGAAACCAATGCAAGTAATATACTAATAGAGCTATGTTTCACCACTGGTGAGAAAACATCATTAAAATCAACACCTTGTACCTAACTGTAGCCCTTTGCAACTAAACGTGCCTTATACCTTGCATTGTTAATACCTGAAGTATCTTCTTTTCTTTTGAAGACCCATTTGTAGCCAACAATTTTCTTACCCTTTGGCGGCTTCACCAGAACCCAAGTATCATTCTTTTGCAGAGATTCTATTTCTTCATTCATGGCCACCACCCACTTATCAGCATCAACACTTGAAACTGCCTCTGGATATGTGGAAGGTTCACTGTCTCTACCTGTTTCCTGTGCCACGGATAAAACATATGCAACTAAATTTGCATACCTCTGTGGTGGTCGAATCTCCCGTCTTGGTCTGTCTTTGGCTATGGAATGTTCTTCTTCTACTGGTTCATCTTGAACATGATCAAGATCTGGTTCATCAACTTGATCGGTCTGATGTGTAGAAGACGTCTGTGAAGGACTTGAACTACCAATTTCTAACTCCACCTGTTTCTATGTATTATCCTCTTTTTCTAAATTATAGGGATTACAACTCTTTTCTAGGATACAACATAAAGGACTCATCAAATGTAACATCCCTACTAATTACAAATTTAGGTGAATTGAGATCAGGACACCACAAACGATATCATTTCACCCCTGAAGCATAACCGAGAAAAATACATTTCTTAGCCCTAAGCTCTAATTTTCCCTCATTTATATGCATATATGTTGGAGACCCAAATATTCTTAAAATAGAGTAATCAACAGGAGTACCTAACCAAACTTCTTCTGGAGTCTTGAAACTAAGAGGAGCATAAGGAGAACGGTTGACGATGTAGCAAGCTATAACAATGGCTTCTGCCCAAAAATCAAGTGTGACCCTGCATTAGAGATCATACATCGAGCCCTTTCCAAAAGAGTCTGGTTTATGCACTCAGTGACTCCATTTTGTTGCGGAGTCATGTTAAGTCGTCAATTTGTGCTTATTTTGTATTTAATTTTCCTTAATGTGTTGAAATTATTTTTCAAAATTAATGGAATTGTCTTCTAATTGTTCTCAGATGATTTTCAACACCTTAGAAATGAAATTGAATCAAAAAGATGCAAAAGAAACGAAGAAAATCCAAAATTCCAAGTTAAAAGCAGATTCAGTGATTTAACGTGGCCACGTGCAAGGATAAAAGGGAAAATTTGCAAATCTGTTTTCAAATTTAAATCTGATTTGTTTTAGATTAGCATGATCTTTTAAAATCAGATTTATAGAGAATCACAATCTGAACACGTGGGAGATGTGATCTATAAGCGAGGAAGGAAAAGGAAGGGATTGGGAGGCATTAAAAAGAGAAAAACGTGAATAGTACATGTGGGTACTGTTCACGCAGATAGTGTAGGAGTCGTTTTTCATTTTTTCTGCAGTTTTCTTCTTGCTTTCTTAGCAGCCATAGGAGTTTTACATTTTCTGCAGTATTTTTATACTTATTTTCATATTTTCTAGAAAGACCTGGGATGGAGACAATGTGTTTTGTTATTTCTTTTATTTTCAATTCCATGATGAGTAGCTAAACTTCTTTTCTTGGTTGAGGGAACCATGTTATCCACTATTATGTGTGAGTGTTTCAATAAAGTTTTTGTTGTTGATGAACATTGAATATCTTCTGAATTACTTTTTCTAATTGAATTGATTGATTTCTAGGTGCGCAATTAGGGATTGATTTGTTCAATAGCTAGATTAGTGAAATATGACGTTCAGCTTTGTTAATCACAAGTAGCAATTAGGATTACCTTCTTTACGTTAAAGTCGGAAATTCTAAGAAGATATTTGTCTTGATTAATTGCATGTCATACATGTATTATCTTGTTCATTGGTTTCTTAGTTCTTAACACTATTATTCAATTGAACCTACGATCGTATCTAAGTTGTTGCTTAATAAGAATGCTAAGATACATGTTTCTAGTCATTTACTCTCAAGAGAAAACATCCCATAATGAATGTTTATTAATGGCTGAAATTTTATATCGAGGATCTGTTTTAGTCTGATAACATCGGTGACTCGAAAGTAAGGTTTGTTTATTAAATTTTCAGATCCAATTACTTTTATTGATTTTCAATTTTTGTCATCTTTTTCTTTAAATTGCCGTGAATTGAAACTTCCCCCCCCCATTTCATTATTTTATTTTCGTGTTAAATTCGTACAATCATTGCAGTTAAAATTTCTCGTGGGAGCGATATCCACTTACCACTACTACATTAATTTGTATTAACGGAAGTTGATTTCTTTTTTAATTTGGTTGAAAGCGACAGCAGTACCAAATTTTAGAACCGTTGTCGGGTAATTTTTAACGGTTTATGTACGTTACCCGTTCAAATCAATCTGAAAATTTGCAGTACAATTCTAAAATTGAGAAAATAGGCAAAGCACTGCAGAAACAGACGAAACAACAGCGACAAGTGCAGAAAATGGAACGGATGGTAGGAAACCGCACCCTTCGAGAACTAGTTGTGCCCACGGACGCTCAATAACCCACTGCATTAATTTTATGAATTTAGGTGATAACAATACTTGTGAATTAAAATCTGAGCTGATTCATTTATTACCTATTTTCAGGGGTCTACCAAGAGAAGATCCGTATAAACACTTGAAGGAATTCGATATAGTATGCATGGGAATGAAGCCGGCAAATGTGACGGAAGAGCAGATTAAGCTAAGAGCCTTCCCATTTTCTCTAAAGGATGATGCTCAAGATTAATTATACTATTCAGCCGGAGAAAACGTGCAAACATTGGCTGAAATGAAAAGGCTTTTCTTCAAAAAATATTTTCCAGTATCTAGAGCAGCCAATATTCGAAAGGAAATTTGCAAAATTAGACAACATACAGGAGAAACACTCTACAAATATTGGGAAAGATTTAAAAAACTTTGTGCTAGTTGTCCCCATCACCAAATAACTGACCAATTGCTAATTCAATATTTTTATGAAGGTCTTCCGCTTATGGATAGGAGTATGATTGATGCTGCAAGTGGTGGCGCCTTAGTTGACAAAACGCCGGTAGCCGCAAAGTAGTTGATCGTGAACATGGATTCCAACACTTAACAATTCGGAATACGTACTAGGTGTGGAACAAAAGCCGTGAATGAAGTAAACGTGGCCACGTTGAAGAAAATATTGGATGACCTTATTTCTTTGGTACGACAAATCGCAGTTACGAAGAAGGAAGAAGCAAAGGTATGTGGAATGTGTTCAATGTTAGGACATTCTACTGATGCATGTCCGGTTTTGCAGGATGAAAACGCAGAAAATGTGAATGCTGTGGGAGTTTTTGCTGGACCAAGTCAAAGGAAGTACGACCCATTTTTCAACACCTACAACCCAGGATGGCGTGATCACCCGAATTTGCATTATGGAAATCCTTAAGGGCAGCAAGCAACCACGAATTTCTAGCAGTATAGACAATTGTATATGCCTCGACAAAATCAAAATATAACATCCACTTCCGAGGGTAAGATTTCTTTGGAAGATTTAGTTCAATCTTTGGCCACTAACACTGTGACTTTTCAGCGAAATACTGAAGGAAAATTTTGAAATATTGAAAATCAAATTAGCCAAATGGCAACTGCCATAAATATATTGGAGGCATGGAATTCTGAAAATTTTCGAGCACAACCGGAGATCAATCCTAAATAAAGTGCGAAGGCTATCATGCTGCGGAGTGGTAAGGAATTGCAGGACTCACTTCCGAAGAATTCCATAAGAGAAGTAGAAGAAGAAATCATGCAAAAGGCACCTTCACAACCAGAGATGAAGCAAAACAAGCTGAAGAATATGGTGATTCCGCCCCCTTTCCCGAGTCGATTCGCTAAAGCAAATAAGTAAGAGCAAGAGACGGAAATTTGGGAGACTTTTCGAAAAGTTCAAGTAAATATTCCTCTCCTTGATGCAATTAAACAGATTCCACGGTATGCGAAATTCCTTAAGGAGCTTTGCACTTCAAAGAGGAAATCAAAATTTGATGAGAAAGTGCAATTGGGGGAGAACGTTTCAGCAATTTTGCAAAAGAAAAAGCTTCCACCCAAATGTCTAGATCCAGGTATGTTTACTATCCCATGTCAAATTATGATTTGCAAATTGAAAGAGCTATACTAGATCTAGATGCGTCCATAAATGTCATGCCATATGATGTGTATAAATCTTTAAATATTGGACCTTTTAAAGAAACTAATGTAGTGATTCAATTAGCAGATCGCTCAAATGCTTACCTGAAAGGTGTGTTAGAAGACATATTGGTTCAAGTAGGAAATATGCTTTTTTCGACTGATTTTTATATTTTGCAGATGGGCACCGATGATACATCTTCTTCCACTTTGATTTTATTTTGAAGGCCATTCTTGAAAACGACTAGAACAAAAAACGATGATGGATCTTTAACAATGGAATTTAATGGTAAATTAATTAAGTTCAATATATATAATACCATGAAAATTCCAGATGATGAAAAACCTATTGTTTATGTGGATTTTATTGATACATGGGTGCAGGAAAGTTGGATTTTGGAAGACAAAGATGGGCTTGGAATAATTCTTGATGAGGAAAATGCATCATGTTGGCAAGGAAGTGAGGAATTGGTATTATTTAGTGAACAAAAGGAAAATGCATTACGTTGGCAAGGAATTGAGGAAACGACATTAGCTAGTGACCAAATGGATATGTCATTGTGTGGGGAGACCACCGAACCTTTTCTCTAGTATCTCACATCCGTGGAATTGTCCAGAAGTGTGGATAAGTTGCTACCTTCGTTAGTCAGCCCACCAACGTTGGAATTGAAGAGCTTACCTAGTCATTTGAAGTACATCTTTTTAGGTGAGCAAGATACATTACCTCTTATTATTTCTAATCAACTTTCGGATGTGCAAGAAAGCCAACTGGTTAATGTATTAAAAGAGAATAAAGAAGCTTTTGGTTGGACAATAGCTTATTTGAAAGGCATTAGCCCCATATTTGTATGCACTGAATTTTGATGGAAGATGAAGCAAAGGAGGTGAGGCAACCACAACGTTGTCTAAATCCACCCATATTGGAAGTGGTGAAGAAAGAAATTTTGAAGCTTCTTAACGTTGGCATTATTTATCCAATTTCAGATAGCAATTGGGTAAGTCCGGTCCAGGTAGTTCCAAAGAAAACTGGTGTGACTGTGATTGAAAACAGCAATGGTGAGTTGGTAAAATAGCAATGGTGAGTTAATACCAACTTGTGTTCAAAATGGTTGGAGGGTATGCATAGATTATAGGAAGCTTAATTCAGTTACTAGAAAAGATCATTTTCCGCTTCCATTTATTGATCAAATGCTTGAGAGACTTGCGGGTAAATCTTACAACTGTTGTTTAGATGGCTATTCAGGATATCACCAGATTTTGGTAGCACCCAAGGATCAAGAGAAGACAACCTTCATATGTCTATTCGGCACCTTCGCTTACTGACGAATGCCATTTGGATTGTGCAATGCACCCGCTACATTTCAACAGTGTATGGTAAGTATTTTCTCCAATTTTGTAGAAAATTGGATGGAAATTTTCATGGATGATTTCACGGTCTATGGAGAGTCTTTTGAAACATGCATTGTCAATCTTGAAAAAGTTCTAAAATGTTGAATTGAAACCAATTTGGTTTTAAATTATGAAAAATGTCATTTCATGGTTGATCAAGGCATTATTTTGGGTCATACTGTTTCTTTAAAAGGAATTGAAGTCGATAGGGCTAAGATAGATGTTATTTAATCTTTATCTTACCCCGTGACTGTGTGAGAAGTTCGTTCTTTTCTTGGTCACGCAAGCGATTTATCAAGGACTTCTCCAAAATTGCGCAACCCATGTGTAGACTACTCCAAAAAGACGTGAAGCTTGATTTCAACAAGCCGTGCAAAAGTGCGTTTGATGAACTCAAGGAGAGATTGACTATAGCACCGATCATTCAGCCACTAAAATGGGACATGCCCTTCTAGCTGATGTGCGATGCTTCAGATTATGCAATTGGTGTCGTGCTGGACCAAAAAGTGGACAAGGTATCTCATGTTATTTATTATGCATCTATGACACTTAATGATGCCCAAAAAAATTATTTTACGAAGGAGAAGGAGTTTTTAGTGGTCGTCTTTGGATTGGAGAAGTTTCGATCATACCTGTTGGGGACAAAGGTGATCATCTATTCAGACCATACAGCTCTGAAGTATTTGGTGAATAATAAAGAAGCCAAACCGATATTGATTTGATGGATTTTACTGCTTCAAGAATTTAATTTGGAAATCTGCGACAAGAAAGGAGCTGAAAATTTGGTGGCCAATCAACTAAGTAGGATCACTCCGGGTACCACATCTGATGTTCTTCGTGACAAATTTCCGGATGAAAGTCTCTTCGCAATTCAATAGGTAATTCCATGGTATGCAGACATAGTAAACTATTTAGTGACCAAGTCTTTACCTAGTGATTTATCTAGAGCTGAAAGAGATAGAATTAGGCGAGAGACCAAAAATTATATTTGGGATGAACCTCATTTATGGAAATTTTGTTCTAATCAGATTGTTAGGCGATGTGTCACAGACGATGAAATTCCTGCTATTTTACATTTTTGTCATTCATCTGTGTGTGGGGGACATTTTGGTCCCAAAAGGATTGCCCGAAAAATTATTGAATGTAGATTGTTTTGGCCTAAGTTATTTTATGACTCTTACATGTTTTGTAAGTCTTGCGATCATTGTCAAAGAATAGGTAACTCAGGATCGAAGAATCAAATGCCATTTATGAACATTCTGGTATGTGAGATTTTTAAGGTTTGGGGAATAGACTTTATAGGTCCTTTCCCTTCGTCTTTTGGTAAGAACTACATTTTGTTGGCTGTAGATTTCGTTTTGAAATGGGTTGAAACTAAGGCTACTATATCTGACGATGCTAAAACTGTTATTGATTTTATTAAATCAAATATTTTTGTTAGGCTCAGAATGCCTCGAGCTATCATTAGCGATCGAGGAACCCATTTCTGTAACAAGATTTTTGAAGCTTTAATGAAAAGATGTGGTATCACACACCGCGTCTCTACAGCCTACCATCCGCAGGCAAGTGGGGAAGATGAGGTGTCCAATAGAGAGATCAAATCCATACTAAAGAAAGTGGTGAATTCGAACCGAAAGGATTGGAGTTTACGATTGGACCATGCTTTGTGGGCATACCGAACTGCGTACAAAACTCCTATAGGTATGTCACCTTACAGGTTAGTTTTCGGTAAACCTTGTCATTTACCTGTAGAAATAAAGCATAGAGCTTATTGAGCTGTAAAGCAGTTGAATATGGATCAGATGGAGGTTAGTAACAATAGGAAATTACAATTGAAAGAATTAGAGGAGATTCGTAATGAGGCATATGAAAATGCGAAAATTTATAAGGAAAAAAACTAAAGCTTTTCATGATAAAATGATTTCTAGGAAACATTTTTCCA